>JAADXC010000246.1:0-38924 GCA_023336425.1 Phytopythium cucurbitacearum (nom. inval.)
ATGCACGGGGAGTTTGGATGGTCGCAATTCGACGACGATTTTGGATATTGAGCGCGAGAACGCCGACATTGTGAAGCGTTTCGGTGTGGAGTTGGTGAATCGCGAGACGACTGAGGCGATCACGCTCTTCAAGGTCGAATGTACGTTTACATACGTTGGTTTCGAGAACCACGATGACTACCAAACATGCCGCCGTAGCTTCAACATCAAGGACTGCGTTGGTCCTAACTATGACGTGTCAAGCTATCACTGCAAGTACACAGGCTGTGCCGGTAAGCGCAAGGCTGCAGGTTTGTACGAAGCTTGCGGGGGAAAAATAATTCGTGCTAGTCGGAAGAAGACTTTCGTCGATTTGAACGGCAAAGAGTGCTGCCAAGGTTGCGAGGATGGACCAACGGTTGAATGCGCGACTATCCTGGAACTTCCTGACGGCAGCGAAGCGCTCAGACGCTGCGAACCCGTGGCGGAGACCGCAGCTGTCTACGGTGAGGACACCAAAACCATCGCGCAAGTGCCAACGTCCCTCAAGAAACTGCTTGCCACGACTCGTGTAGAAGAAGGCGGTACTTACGGAGTCAGCACTGTGCTGATCGCCAGTGTTTTGGTGGTGCTTGTCGCTTTGGTGGTGATCCGCCGCCGCTCTTCGCGTAGCCAGGTGCAGGTGGAAGACCAAGTCTACTACCCGATACTCAACTAGGCTCAGTATGGCAAGTTCCAACAGTGTTCAATGCCAGAGTCGCCCCCAAACCAATGAATAACCGGCGTTTACCGTTGGAGGCAATTAGTTCCACACTGTCGCTACGTTCTCGACCCTCATCGCAAACACACAGCAGAGCGGTAGGTGGTCTGACGGACAGGACTTGTTAGGCAACCAGGACGAGGCTCTCGCCACCACGTTGGGCAACTCGAGTGTGCGCCACTCGCCCATGTACTTCTCCTCGTCGCTGCTTACTACTAGCGTGTCTTTCCAGTCTGGCGGACGGTGTTTGACCCATTCAGCGTCCTCAACCACCAACGGCTGGCGCACATCTTGGCCCTCGGCTTCAAGCTCTTCCAGCGTTGGCAAATGCAGCAGCTGGAACGGAGCGAGTTGACCCTTGGAGTAGAATATGTAGTCGACTGTGCCTTGGAATTTGTCGCTCGAGAACGTCAGCTCCGGTTCGCAAAGGTACTCGAAGTACTCGCCGTACGCACTGTCCATTAGATCTCCATGCACGAGCTGGTCGTCGCGGTCTGCTCGAGGTTGTAAAGTCGCGTACCGCAATCCAGCTGAGTCCTCCTCTCGACTGCTCAGAGTACTACGACCTTGAGCCGTGAGTTGCGGACGCGGACATACTTCGAGGTTGTTGGACCGCATCTTATCTTCAAAGCGTGGGGTTCGACCCGACCCATACGACGGGTTGTAAGGCTTGACTTGGGGCGGTGTGTCCTGAGCAATGTACAGCGGAGCCGTAACTGAAGCTCTTGCCTTCTTGGACGGACTGGTGGCGGCCGTCCTGAGGGTCTCGATTGGAGCAGATGGGTGGCTCCAATGTCCCCAACCGTTCGCGTTCCGAGCGGCAACGCGGAACTGATAGGTTATCCCGGCGCTCAGTGTTGTGATGACCGTTTCCGATGCAGGAGCAGCGACCACCACCTCGTGAGCGAACCCGATCGACGCGCTCGTGCAGTTCTTGATGCTGATCTTGAACTCCAACACTGGCGAGGAAGGTGACTCTGGGGTCGAATTGTCGGCTGGTGGCTCCCACTGAACAGTAAGGGACGAAAGCGTTGGCTTCACCGCTTGCGGTCGCGGTGGAGGCGGCGGCGCTTGAGGACTTGGACGCCTCCGTCCGGTGATGACGACGTGGTAGACGTCGCTGCTAGGAACAGAGTTGAAGGTGCCGGCGAATATGATGGGTATGTGGAAGTCGGCGTTGAAGGCTCCAATCTCGCGACAGAGGTACTCTGCCTGCAGCACTCGAACTGTCTCGAGAGAAGGCCCCGCGGCAAGCTGTGTGTTAGCAACGCACACTGCGCTGGGTAGGTGATACGACTCCCACGGCTGGAGACACACCAGCAGCGCCATGTTGTCTTGACGCGCACGAGCGACCAAGTTGGCATCGTTGATACGGTGACACATGTCGTTGAGGTTGATCTCGGATGTGCGGAAGACCTGGAACTTGTCCTGGCGAAACGCCGTGACGAGGCCACAGTCCACAGTCGGTGCTCTGGAGTAGACGCTGTCGTACCCGGACACAGAGAGCTGGTCGGCCCACCAGTCATCGTAGTCGTCGACTTCCTGGACAATCAAAGAGGTACATGACTGGGTCAACTCGACTGCTATCTCTGCAACAACTGCACCAACCGTGTACTGACCTGAAGGCACAGGATGTCGGCGTCGAATGACAGGATCTCGCTGCATCCATGTTGCAACAAATGATCAGTGCCAGCACTTTGACACCCAGTCAACATCAAGAAACAGAGCGCACTGCAGAAGGATTCGCCTGCGCCGTACAGCGTTGAGGATGGTCAGATCCACGTAGCCCATGTCGGCGCGCTGGAGCCGCCGTGCTCCCATCTGCGAGAGGACATTGTAGCTCGCGACCGTGAGCTTTTCCAGGCCGGCGAGGTCGCTCAGCTCGATCACGTTGCGCTTGGCCGGCACAAACGCGCGCGGGGCCGGCAGGCTTGAAGACTCTTCGGCATCGTCAGTACCGCTACCATTGGCGTGCGCCGAAACCTCGCTGCTCGCCATGCGGCTCCCTTAATCCTGCCGAACCATGCGATGGATACACTTTTTTGATGCGAAGCGTCGCGAATCAAACGTTCGTTCATTCGATGCGTTATTTATGGGATCGACTATTCCCAAAAACACGGCACTGTACCCATAACGAACGCGGAACACCACTGCATACCACAAGAACTCGTGACCAAAATTTCTACCAATAGATAGCCGTATCAACCCTATTCCAGCCAATCCAGACCGCTGATTTCATCCGACAGCGCATCACGGTCATGCTCCCCCTTCCAGCCACGAGCATGCTTCACTTTTGCAACGCCGAGCTATCAGCCAAGCAGCCGCCCGCTCCCTCTCCTCCCCTTCCACTATGGACGCCGTGGACGCTGTGGTGCCCGCGGCCAAGGCCGTGACGACCCCGACGCTCTTCCGCCGCAACCGGGTGCGCGTCAAGGAGCTGCTCGCGCGCGGGCTCGAGCTCGAGGGCGAGGTGGTGACGGTCAAGGGGTGGGCCAAGACGCTGCGCGAGGCCGGCGCCGGCGCCTTCGCCTTCCTCGAGATCAACGACGGCTCGTGCTTCTCCGGACTGCAGGTGGTGATCAACCGCGAGGAGACTGAGGGCTTCGCGGCAGCGCTCGAGTCGGGCGGTGTCGGCGCGAGCTTCAGCGCGACGGGCGTCGTGGTCAAGTCGCCTGCCAAGGGCCAGGTGATCGAGCTTAAGGCCACCAAGGTGGAGCTCTTCGGCGGCATCCCCGACCCGGCGACGTACCCGATGTCCAAGAAGCGCCACACGCTCGAGCACCTGCGCGCGAACGCGCACCTGCGTCCGCGCTCCAACATCCACGGCGCCGCCATGCGCGTGCGCAACGCCATGGCGTTCGCCACGCACGAGTTCTTCAACACGCGTGGCTTTCTGTACATCCACACGCCGATCATCACCGAGTCGGACTGTGAAGGTGCCGGTGAGATGTTCGGCGTCACGACGCTGCTGTCCAAGCACCCGGACGGCAAGCTGCCGGTCACACAGGACAACAAGGTGGACTTCACCAAGGACTTTTTCGACCGCCCGTCGTTCCTGAGCGTGTCGGGCCAGCTCAACGTGGAGACCCACTGCTGCGCGCTCTCGGATGTGTACACGTTCGGGCCGACGTTCCGCGCGGAGAACTCGAACACGTCCCGCCACTTGGCGGAGTTCTGGATGGTGGAGCCCGAGATCGCGTTCGCCGATCTCAAGGACAACATCGACCTGGCCGAGGACTACCTCAAGTACTGCGTGCAGTACGCGATCGACAACTGCGCCGACGACATCGACTTCTTCAACAAGAACGTTGAGAAGGGCTTGCTCGAGCGTCTGCACGCGACGGTTGAATCGCCGTTCGAGCGCATCTCGTACACGGACGCGGTGAACCTGCTGCTGGACCCGAAGCACCTGAAGAAGGGCAAGTTCGAGGTCAAGCCGAACTGGGGCGTCGACCTCGGCTCGGAGCACGAGCGGTACCTGACGGAGGTGGTCTACAAGAAGCCCGTCGTGATCTTCAACTACCCGAAGGAGTTCAAGAGCTTCTACATGCGGCTCAACGAGGACGGCAAGACTGTCGCGGCCGCCGACGTGCTCGTGCCGAACGTTGGCGAGATCATCGGCGGCTCGCAGCGCGAGGAGCGCCTGGACGTGCTCGCGGAGCGCATCATCGAGTCGGGTGCCAACCCGGAGGACTACAAGTGGTACCTGGACCTGCGCAAGTACGGCACGGTTCCGCACTCGGGCTTCGGTCTCGGCTTCGAGCGCCTTGTTCGCTTCGTGACGGGCATCGAGAACATCCGCGACGTGATCCCGTTCCCGCGCTGGCCGGGCAACGCCGCCTTTTAGATTCGGTATGAAGAAGACTACGGACTACGACGACCATGGCAGTCGAACAGTCTAGGTAGAGCGATGGACCGAAGGGCGAGACCAAGCGAGCACGACATGAGGTTATTCCGATTGTGGTGCTCTGAGTCGATGACAGCCTTTCGACGGTCTTTAATAATGCACACGATTATCTTCCATTGCATCGCACTCGTGTTGTTTTGGGTGGTGATTTTATGGAGCTAAGGGTGTCTGAAGAGCGTGATGCACTTCTTGCCGACGTTGAAGCGCACAAAGTTCTTGCTCTCGTACGTGAAGGCTGTTTTGTACTCGGAGCCGACGATGCAGTGCCATGTTGGCCCGTACTTCTCCTCCATCCACGTCTGCACAGGCGCCACGAACTCGTCAGTCTCCTCCAATGAACATGTCGAATCAACCGATCTCTACACGCCCCACCTTGATATGCTTGGCGATCTCCTTCTCCTGCGAGTACTGCTCGAACGCGACACTCGCCTGTGTCAGCGCGTCATTCTGTCGCAATCGGACGAAAGTCAGACTCGTAGACAGTGATGGGTGGGAATGGGTGCGTGGCTGGCTGCATGACTCGAACCTTCATGTCGCCGTGCTCGTCCACTGGTCAGCACCGGAACAATCAAACGGAGGCGTCAGCCACAATTGACGCTTCAACTCACGGGTCAAGAATACGCTGGACTTGACGTACTGTCGGTCTCCATCTGCTTCCCATTCTCGCGCGACATGATGGCAGCCAAGTGAACTCACTGATAGCCGTCAGCCGCAAAGATCCTGTGTGCAAGTCCCACGTTGAAGTGAGCACGTCGCTTCGAGGACGGACACATCGATTCAGAGTGGCAACTCAAATGTGAATCGGCAAGCAATGAATTGCGTAATTGTAGCCAATCATCGCGTGGCTAGGGGTTAATATTGGCGCACTGGAGAAAAAGGCGCGCGGGAAATCAGGGCGAAGAGCTCGAAGCCGCCGACGCGACCATGACCCACGACCTGTCGGCGCGCATCGAGTACTCGGAGAAGTACGTGGACGACACCCACGAGTACAGGTGCGTTGTGTTTACCATGAGGACGGCCGCTGAAGTCGGGGAGCGCTCCATCGCAGACAACTAACCTGTCGCTCAGACATGTCATCCTGCCCAAGGAGATGCAGCGCAACCTGCCGGACCGCCTGCTGACCGAGACTGAGTGGCGCCAGCTCGGCGTGCAGCAGAGTCGCGGATGGGTCCACTACGCGATCCACAAGTGCGTGCAGTGCAGTGCCGTGTCCTGGTATTTGAAATGCCTTCCGAGGTGCTGACGATTGGCTGTGGGTTGTTGTCGTAGGCCGGAGCCGCACATTCTGCTGTTCCGCCGTCCGCTGGGCACGGACCCGACGACCGGCCGCGTGAACGCGCAGCTCGAGAAGGAGGCCAAGGAGAAGTACGCCAAGGAGTTCAACTAGCCTGGTCGCCGTGACAAGCAGGCCGGCGACGGCGAGCGTCATCGGGCGGCGGTGGCAGCAACTGCAGGCCAAATTGTTGACTGAAACGCAACGTTCCGCCCTACAAGCGCGGGTGTGGCACCTTGTTTCCAGATGAATTTTCGGACTCATCGCTTGCTGTCCCCGCTCCTGATGGAGACGGCGGTCGCACCGAATTCGAGTGTACGTACCGAAAGAGGTCGGCGCTGCTTGGGCGGTGCACGCTTGACATACATCCGTAGCGACGAAGGAGGGTCGAGAGAGTACACTTGGCACATATTTACGCGGCGGACTTTTGCCTTTTTTCCGCCTGGGTGAGTATGCAACCGCGCAATTGTCGACGTCGACGTTGCCGGTCTTGCTCTTGTAGGGGAAGATGCGTTCTTTAAAGTTGCAGCAGGCTCTTATACGGAGGAGGAGCCACCTTGCGTGTCGTCCGCGTCTGAGGCGGTGGGTGCATCTCCCCCTACAAGAGCGCCGTGCAGCGTCTCAACCTGCAACGACGTTGCGTCCCATAAGGTTGGTTTGATGCACGCGGTGCTTTGTGGCTTCTCGCCACACGATTGGGTAAAACGATTCAGGAGCGCACGTGATTGGGCGGTAAACGGATCTCGAGAGGACGCAGCGTTGACACCCCACCGTCACGGCGCCTGCTGCCGAATCTCGCCAACCTGAACTCCGCCGAGACGCCGCCTGATTGGCTGCGCGTGCGGCACGGCGAGCGATGACACGGCCGGGCAGGCGGATGCGCTCGGTGCGTGGCAGTTGAAGTTGCCGCCGCTCGTTTTACACTGTAAACGCAAACTGCCGGCGCCACCGGCTGGCCAGGAATCGCCCACCGCCGCGAGAAGAATCTGAGCGCTTCCTAAAAATTGCCGCCTCCAAAATCACGATTATGGTCGCTGCTTTTCAAGGGTCCTCGTCTTCTTCTTCAGGCACAATGAGGCGAGCGAGCGAATCTCGCGAATCTCTGAAGAAGGCGGCGGTCAGGGGGAACTGTTTCAACTCAGCCGTCGCATTACACTGAACTGTCTTTAGATCCGGCGCGCGATGGCGCTGCGACGGCATTTTCCGGCGTGGCGGGCCGGTGTCTCTGTCCCCTCCAAAATGGTCACTTTGGGCCGAGAGAAAATCCGGATCTTGGCCGGCCGTTTTGCGGTTTGCGAAATTGAGGGAGAGTATCCATCCGCCTTCATCCTCGCACGTCAACACCTCGCCCGCAAGCCCAACGTTGCGACGTTTCGCGAATCAAACGTGCGATTGAAACCCTACCCTCCATTTCCTACAGCTTCCAAGATCATTCGTCCTCGAATCGGACGCCAATGCAACGTTTGATTGTCCTCAGGACCGTTTTTCGGCCCTCTGGAAAAAACGCAAGGGCAACTTGCAACCGCGGGCCATGAGCAAGCGAGCGAGCACACCCGGGTGACGCGGAACATGCCGCCGTTCATTCTCGGATTCGAGTCTTGGAGCACAGCTCCCCTCCGCCGCCAGCGCCGTCCCCTCCCCGCCTCCGCCGTCTCCACCCCTTCCTCCTCCTGCATCATGGCGACGACGTCGACTCCGGGCGGCCGCTTCCCGCTGCTCCAGCTGGCCGGCAAGCAGCAGCAGAAGCAGCAGGACGTGCTGGCGACGAGCGCGCTCAAGGACGCCATGGGAGCCGAGATGAAGACGCGGCATGTGCCCGTGTACGTCAAGATGATGGCGGGCATGGCCGGCGGCGTGGCCGAGGCCTGCATCCTGCAGCCGCTGGACGTGACCAAGACGCGGCTGCAGCTCGACCGCGAGGGCAAGTACAAGGGTATGGTCAACTGTGGCAAGACGATCTACAAGGAAGAAGGCGGCTTGGCGCTGTACAAGGGTCTCTCGCCTTTCGTGACCAACATGGTGCTCAAGTACGCGCTGCGGTTCGGGTCGTTCGCGTGGTTCAAGGAGCTCATCGCCGGCGGCAAGGAGAACATCACGCCCAAGGTGAACTTCACGGCCGGTCTGCTTGCCGGCTGCATCGAGTCAGTGTTTATTGTGACGCCGTTCGAGGTGATCAAGACCCGCATGCAGAAGGAGGTCGGGTACGGTCGGTACAAGGGTCCCGTGGACTGCGCGCGCAAGATCGTGGCGAACGAGGGGCTCTCGGCGCTCTGGAAGGGCAACATCCCGACCATGGCGCGCCAGGGCAGCAACCAGGCGTTCAACTTTATGGCGTTCGCGTGGCTCAACTCGCACGTGTGGGAGAAGGAGGACGGCGACGGCAAGACGCTGCCGTCGTACGCGACGTTCATCAACGGTCTGATCGCCGGCTCGCTCGGCCCGATGTTCAACACGCCCATGGACGTACTCAAGACGCGGCTGATGGCGCAGGAAACCGTCAAGGGCCAGGAGCTCAAGTACAAGGGCTTCTTCCACGCCATGCGCGTGATCGCCAAGGAGGAAGGCGCGCTGGCGCTCTGGAAGGGTCTGCTGCCGCGGCTGACGAGGATGGCTCCCGGCCAGGCCATCACGTGGACGGTCGTCATGCGCGTGACGTCCATCTTTGAGAACCGCGAGTTCGAGGCCGAGGACGACAAGCTCAAGATGTGAGCGGGGTTCGGTCCGCCCTCTTGGGACTGCAATGCCTTATAACGACGGAGCGAAGCGAAGCGGCCGTGCATGCTGTGCGTGATGTAGGAGTATTTAGAGCGACCTAAGAAATGCCTGCCTTTGACTGGCCCATGCCATTTTGCGCTCTTGTCCATCATCACCATCAATGGTTCATAAGCTTCTGCATGTTTGGAGCAAAGCCACATGGGGGGGGGGGTCCTAACACTATCGGCCGGAGGAGCTAACAAGGCCCTAATTAAAAAAAAACAAAGCAATGTACATCGTCGTCCCTCACAGCTCGTCCGGGTCGAACCGCGGCGCCGCGGCCACCGACAGGCGCTCTGCCGGCGGGAAGTCCTCGCGGATGCGGGCCTCGATCTCGTCTTCGCTCAGCCCCAGTGCGCGGTACTTGGCGATGGCCCCCAGCAGCCGGTCGAGGTGGCGGCTCGTGCTCGACAGCCGCGGCGGCAGCCCGAGGTTGCTGCTGTTCGAGAACAGCGAGCTGCGGTCCACGGGCGAGAGCTCGCCGCCACCGCCGGCGTCGTCCACCCGCACGAGCGGCGGCGTCGGGTCCGCCCCCACGAACCCGTAGGGCCTCGCCATCTCCAGCGCAATGCTCTCGTCGTCGTCGTCGTCATCGTCACTGTCGTCATAGTCGCTGTCATAGTCTTCGTCATAGTCATCGTCCTCATAGTCCTCGGCCTCGGCCTCGGCCTCCACCAGGCTGTCCGACAGCTCGAGCCGTCTCGACCGCGCGCTGCTGCTCGCGAGGCTGCGACCGCCTCGACCGCTGCCGTTCACCGTCCCGTGGCTCCGCGTGCGACTACGGGAGTCCCGCATGGACACCGACCACATTGTGCCGCCGGTCAGTCGATGCCAGGGTCCACCGTGGCCGCAGCCCTCGCAGACTCCGCCAGCGTTCTCCTGGCCGCCCGGCAGTCGCTTCTTGCGGTACGCGGCGCATCCGCAGAGCGCGTCGCCGTCCCGGCCGAACACGCACTGGCCGCGGCGGCCGACGCGCAGCCGCTGGGCCTCGAGCTCCTCCCACAGCAGCGTGCGCGCCGGCACGGGCCGCGTGGGCACCAGCCCGGCCGCGCGCTTGGCCGCGTACTCGTTCGCGATCTCCTGCAGGATCTTCTCGGCCTCGCGCACGCGCCGCCTTTGGTCTTCGGTCATTGGCGGCGGGGACGGGGAGACGGCGGGGGACTGGGACGCCGCGGACGACGATGGCGGCATGCCCGCGCGCGGCGTGACGGTCGAGAGCGTCTCGCTGCGGTCCGTCGGCGACTGTCGCTTGCGGAAGAGCGAGCCGCGAGCGCGGGGCGGCGGCGGCGGCAGCGAGTTGCCCATCAGCCGGCGGTGCGAGCAATCGCGCAATGCCGAGCCCACGGTGGCAGGCAGGGCAAGTTGCCGAGTAACCCTCGCAGGTACACGAGACACGAGGGGGGTACGCTCCTCCGCTCGGCGGAGCGTGGGCGGCGGCCAAAGCAACAGTCCCGAGCGAAGGCCGACGCGGACGAGCAAGCGGCGAGGGCAGTGGCGAGGGCGGTCGCGAGGGCGGTCGCGATAGTCGGCCCTCCCTTCCCTTCCTCCCTCTGCTCCGCGCGGACGGACACGCCGCTCGGCACCGTGGGATCCGCCGGTGGAAAAAGCCCGGCGCTTCCTCGTCTGCCGTCGCGTTTGGCGCGACGGTCAGCGGATGGTGCAGCCGTGGGCGGGTGCGGCCGACCGCAAATGCGCCCTGGGTTTACGGGCGTGTCGGATCGTGCGCACCCGCACATTCGTATACATTGCTCGTTTGACGAGTGCAACTCACACCTGGCGATACGGACGCGCGCCGTCTTTTACGCCTCGCTTTTTTGCCTCGCTGTTCTCTTCTTTTTTCTGACTTTTCTGACTTATACGTGGAAAATAAACGCCCGGATTATCCAATCAGCGGCCGCGTCCCGCCGGTTTCTTTTCGAATTGCATGGCGAAAACGCACTCTTGGTCATCCTTTGCAGAGTGTGGCGGCGCACTTGCCGGTTTAAAAATGCGATTTGTGGCCATGCTTGCGGCCTTTTTCGAAGAAGCGTGCGCGGCTTCGAATTCGGCTCGCAAACGAGTCGGAAGAGTCGGTTCAGCGCTCAAGAGACGGTCTCCACTCGCCACTCAGGTTGATACCAACCACACCATACCCAGTGACTATCGCGCCGGACTCGCGCCGCCACGAGCCTCCTCACCCTACACACGCGCGCGAACCTACCTCAGGTACACACGAGTTAGTACATATAGCTGGTCGATCGCCGGCTGGCTCTGTGTGTTAGCACCGTGCTGCCCACCACCTCGCAGCCCACACGATCGTCTGGCTCGCGCGCGATCTTGCGGTTGCAGTTGCACCTGCGCGCTCCTCATTTTCTCCCTTCCCGCGGTGGCTGTCGCATCCGCCGCCAGTCGACGCGAATGCGCGCGACATTGCACTGGCGTCTTGCGATTTAAATCATCGGCGGAGGAGCCGCCCGAGCAGCGCCTTGCGACGGCGCGCCAAAAGATACATGTCCATGCGACAACCGCAGGATCCACAGGCTGAAACGGTGCAGTGACGACCGAGAGCCGCACCCTGTCCGTTCAGGTGCACAGCGACCCGCGCCGCTTGCAGCGCATAAAGTCCCTGTGGCGCACACTCACCGGCCGTGACCGACGGCCGCCATGGCCAGACCGGCGAGGCGAGATGAGTCACTAGTCATTCTGAACTCGCTCTATGATGGCCAGTCGCGTTCGCGCCGGCCTGATCTCTCACACTCACTCATCTCCCCACCGCCGCCTGCACCGTACCGTATACGCACCGAAGGCTCACTCTAACCACCTGGAGCTCAAGTTCGTTGGACTGCCGCTGAGATGCCAGTCGGTACGGGTGGCGTGGCCACTTGTGTGAGCTGTTACCTACACTTCGAGTTTCGCATACTCGCCCCGATCAGGATCCGGACACTCAGACGCGGCGACGGACTGGCTGCCGCCGTTACCGTCGTCACTCGGCCCATCATCACTCGTTGAAGTTGCGGTCGCCACCGCCGGGAGCTCCTCCTCGCCGCTCCTCGCTTCGGCTGTCTTCTCGTCGCCTCTGCTGCCGTCTTGATCGGACGGAGAGGCAGTCGCTGCGACGCTCGGCGCCTTCGCCGCCAGCTTCTGCGCAGCCTCCAACACCGCATCCTCTTCGCCCGCGAGCTCCTCCTGCTCGGCCTGCTCTGCGCTGGCGCTCTTGGGCAAAAACTCTTCACCCGGACACAGCTGCTCGAAGATGGCGCGCGCGTTGGCACTCGCGCTCTCGAGGTGGATCTCTAGTGGATGCACCGGCAGCGCCGAGTCGACGCCAGCATTCGGAACAGTCTCGCACACCCAAACGTTGTGTGGGAGACCCTGCAAGGACGGCTCCGAGTCACTTGCTGCTGCGCTGTCTTTACCCGCAACGGCTCTGTCATTCGGTGGATGGTTCGGCGAAGACAAGTGGTCCATTGTAAAGACCGCCTCCCAGACCACGTCGTCAATCCACCCGCCGCCTTCGCCGCCAACATTTGGATCTGGCGCACTGGTTGCGTCACCAGCTTTGCCATTGCCGCCGTCCTTCTCAGCCTTAGCACTGGAGATCGCCTCCTCCATTACCGAATGCACCAGGCGGCGCTGTCGTTCTTGGTCATCAAGCCAGTCCGCGGGCAATGCCATCGATATGTGGACCAAATAGTACTCGCGCGGACATACGTACACGCTGGCGTCGAGCTGCACGACCTGCACGGCGAATGGGTTCTGCAACTTGGCGTCTCCAGGCGGGATGACCATGATCACGCGGCTCTTACCGTCCCGCAAACTCGACTTGAGCAGGAACACGCCGCGCAGCACCTTGCCATGCATTCGTCTAGCTGGAACACCATCGCTAACAGCTTGAGTGAGGCACTCGACGTAGCTGCCGTTCGTGACGACGTTCTTCGCTCGCACCACGTCGCCATCCGTGCAGCGAATGCCAACGACCTTGTCCGTCGCCTTGTCGACCACGAAGCCGTCGATCGGTGCTCGGAGCACGTAGATACCTCCGTACACAGCGCAGAGTCGGCAAAAGCTCTGAGCAATCTCGCTGACACCGTAAAGCGGCACGAGGAACGCTGTGCCAGCGAAGCGACCGATGGACGCCACGTATCGGTACACATTGGCAAGTCCATCGCGCGCCGTCATCTGATTCTTCTCGGCCGGGAAACTCGCCAGCGCGACGCAGTACACGACAACTTGCTGCAGCTTTGGCGACAGCTTGAAGTGCTTCTCGAGCAGCACCTGGAACGGACCGTCGAGGTACGCGGTAATGTCGTCCTGCGCCGCCTGACTCGCCTTGTTCTGCGGTCTTTTGAGAGCGCGACCGAGCGCGAGCGAACGCTCGTTCTTGGTCGATACGTCCTCATGGAGAATGTGCGTCTCGCCGTAGTCAGCCACAAACTGGAGGAACTTCATGAGCTGCCGCTTCTCGACCATGCCGAGCAGCTTGCTCTGAAACACGTCCTTCTTCGAGCACGGCACCTCCCACACCGCGTCCTTCTCTGAAGCCTCTCCGCCTTGTGGCAGCACTACGTACGTGTTCTCAAGCGCCGCAAACTCGAGGTAGCGGCCGACGCCCGACGTGATGAGCACCTCGACGAGGTCTTCGGACGCCAGCAGCAGTCGCGGGTTCACATCGATGCTGAACGCGGACGACTGGCCTTGCAGCTCCTCTCGCACTGACTCATCCTTGAACCGCTCACCTACAAGCTCGCACTGGAACGAGCTTTCCATTGGGACCACTCGAACGCTGTCGTCTGGCTTGGGATGGTCACCGCTATCCGGTGCTCGAACGTCCTCGTCGTCTTCGCCAAAGAGCCGAGGAGTTATACGCTCGTTCTGCGTCCAGCGCTGGAACTGCGAGAGCGGGAACGACGCGTAGTTGCTGCCGTAGTAGTCGTTCTAGCAATGCAAAGCCAAGAGTCAGTTAGCGGAGCACACATACAACCTTCAACCTGCGCATATTCTCACCTGGTCCAGGTGAAGAACCTTCTTCCCGACGCGCGCAAGAGCACTGCGACACACAGCACACCATACTTTAGAATCTCAATTCATACACCCAAACACACAATAAATCTCACCCGGCGAGGATGGCCTCGGCCATGCCGGTGCCCACGAGCACGACATCGTACTCGGTCTCCTTGAGGCTGGCGTCCATTGCAACTGCAGATCTACCGGAAGGTCGGACTCGCAGCCGTCTCTTCGAGCGCCACCGCAAGCACCACGACGCCCTCGAGCAGCAACGCGGTCAGGCGCGCACGCACGTGCGACAGATACAGCGCCGCGCCGAACAGCAGCACCGCGAGCGCGAAGGAGATCGTCGCGACTCGATGGGGATTTTTTCTTCTTCGTTTGGCTCGGCTTTCTTTAGGCTTGGGTACCAACGACAACCCACCACATCGCCTATTGATCGCTGCAATATGCGATATCCTGGTGTTTGATCGTCCACCAACGGCAGGCTACGATTGGCTGATGAGTTTCATAGTGGACGGAAGAGTGGAGGACTCGAAGAGAACCTTGCTTACAGCATATGGAGCAATATGTGTTGTCGTGGTCAGAAATCGGAGTCCTTGGCGCTCTTCGCCTTCTTGTGCATGCTGGCCCACGTGTCGGCGCGGTCGCGGTCGCCGCGCGTGACGGAGCTAAAGTTGAGCTGCTTGAGCTTCGGGAAGGCGGCCACGACGTAGCTGCGGAAGTGCTTCTTCTCCTCGACCGGGTTGCCGTGCAGCGTCAGCGCGTGCAGGTTGGGCAGGTGCCGCGCGAGGTTGTCAATGTCGGTGTACCGGCTCAGTGCGTTGCCATGCAAATGAAGCGTGAAGAGCTCTGGGTAGTCTGCGAACGCGGTCGACGGGATGCTGGCGATGCTGTTGCCGGACAGATCGAGCCACTGGAGCTTGGACGGGTCCGAGAAGATGGCAAGCAGCGCATCATGCATGTCGTCGAGGTTCGCGATTTTATTGTTGTTGACTCGGAGTGATACGGGAAGGGACCGTGCCGTGGTAGAAGTCCCTCCACTTGACTCGTCGTCTGGGCTCGCTCGCTTCTTTCCCGCGACTGGATCATGCTGTTGCATCTCTATTGACATACAAATCGCCACGCATACTCAGCTGGTACTTGGTCAGGGTATCACCCCGGGTAATCGTACCCGATAGACTTGACAGTCCCATAAAGGAAAAGTCGACGGGGACCGCCGGTGTGCCGGACTTCATACGCTGCGCGGTCGGGCTGGCCATCTTGGTGCGTTCTGCTTCGAGGCTGGAGCCGTCGTCACTCCTCCCTCCAGCTCGCTGGTTACCGACCCGGAAATATCTCTCCCTGCTATGCTCATTTATAAATACGCTGTTGGGCGACCAGCACGAGACAACAAACCCGCACCTTACTTGTCACTGAGAACGAACAGCGTCCGGAGCGCTTATTGTACGCTTACTGTACGCTGCTGATTTTAGGTGAAGAGGTGCCGCGTTTTTAATTGGCGGCGGTCCCAAAGATTTTTCAACCCGAAACATGCGTGAGAAAGGCCATTTTCAGTAGTCGCGCACAGGTGGCGTACCGGCCAGTATTCGAGCGTCATTTCGGCGGTACAAAGGCGCGCGGTGCTCAGGAGTCACCGTGGCGGCGCGGCATCCACGTCCCCAGCAAAGGCGCGCGTTTGACTATCGGGGACGTCGCCGTCTGTGAAGGAGAATGTTGGGTAAGGTATAACGCCGGATGCGGTCGTCGCGCCATCCGGTCGCCAGGGTGAGGTCGACGTGTATACGCCAGACCCCCAGCTGCACTCAAGCTCAACTGGACACGCCGCGCGTGGCTCTGGAGGATAAGGTGAGGAAGGCGTGTCTTTATCCGCTCAAGGGTCGCGCGGCTCCTCCTCGTCGTGCGCGGGCGACGTGTGGCCGTTCGAAATTTTCCAGGGTCTTCTTCTGGCGCACTTCCTGCTTCCTGCGGTATTATTCTCTGGCGCCTGAGTCAGTCTCCCCACTGTACCGCGTTAGCTCGTAGATAAAGCGGTCGAAAATAAGCACTCAACGGCAAGATGAGAAACCAGACGGGCGAAGCGTATCCATTTAACAGAGATCGGTGGTATCTTTAGGATTACTCCGTCCATGCCGCATGGGTTCTGGGTGCTCACCACCCGCCGCCACTTCGTCCCGTGCGCGGCGGCCCAATCAAACAGCGCTAGGGGCGACCGTTAGCTCGTGGATAAAGTGGTGCGCTGGCCAGCGGCAAGCAGTGGCCGTTCTGAGCGCCGGTTATTTTCAGTAAACATGCTGAGGCGCGCGCACAAAGCCACGCGCCACCGGAGGTGGTCGTAAAAACGCGCAATGCATTCGATGGAAGGCTTTTCGATAAGCCTTGCCAGCCACCGGGCCGGTCTGAACGCACTTCAGATGTCCTCCTTGTCTTTGTTGGCGTCGAAACAGTGCCGACATTCAACCCCGATTTAGGTGCGATGTAACCCCGATTAGCGATCTCGCGCTGCGATGCTTACTCGTGCGTGAAAAGCACGCGCGCCACCGCCCGCTTCGTCGCAGTTGTCGACCAACGCGATTCAGTGGAGCACGGGGATGCTCCGCCACTACCTACGGCGGCGTCGATGGCGTCGGACTGTTCTGATGGACCACCAATCGATCGAATTCGATGGGTTACGCCAGCTGCATCGAATGTATTTTGCTTGGATCAGCTCGGCGCGGGGAGCCGGTGAACGCTGCCGACCTGGCAGGAAACAGCCCCGCTCGGATGGGATCGCACGAGAGTCAACGTGTGCAATAGAATCGCAATGGCGTTTCCCGAGAGCAGCCGCGGTTGCCCACCAAAAACGCACGTCTCGGCCCATTGCGAGGCAACGGATTGCATGCGGTGTCGCCACCGCGTCCCACCTCCGCCTCGTCTTAGCGGAACTGCAAGCCGGCTTGGCGTTTCGTCGTCTGCGGCTATGCCTAAGGTCGGAGGAAACGCCGAAAACACATCAAAAGGCATGTGGATGTTCAGTCGGATTTAGCAGTGGAGCGATCCCGATTTAGGGCCGCAACATGGCCGGCACGCTGGGACGTGGAGCGCAAAAACACGCGGCGCAGCGTTGGTTGGTTACTTGGCGGAAAGACCCACCTCGTCGGCCCGTCTCCGAGTGGTAGCACCTCCCGTATCGGTGGCTGGATCCATGCAGCTATGGCATTCGGCGCTGTGTTGCTCGAGCCGAACAGCCGCAGTCGCCGCTGGTCAGTCTGCAGGATCGAGGCGAGCTCGTAGCTGCCCGTGGCCGAAGTGCGGCCCGAGTCCGCTCAGAAGTAAGCGATCACGACGATAACAGTAGAGGTGGCGGTCCGATCGCCGCGGGCGAGTGGGTACGTTCGCACCGAACTACCACCCCTGCGAGCGACTGGATTTCTCCCCTGGCCGGTCGCAGACCAACCGAGTTGCCTCGTCGCGATGCAAGGCGGCCGCGACACTCCGCCGCCACCGCCGCCCCTGACGACGGCGACGAGTTCGATGCCGCACGTGCCAGCGATGGCCGCGTCGTGGGCGGAGTCTGTGCCTGCGGTGGCGCCGCAGCGACTGCTGTTCGCGCTGCAGCCGCCCGCTACCGATGCGACCCGTGCGCCGTCGGTTCCGCTCCGACCGCAGTGGACGCACCACACGAGCAGTGGCAGCGGCAGCTCGAGCTCGAGCAGCCAGTCAAACGTGGGTGGTGTGGTCGGCGCGCGGTCCGGCGGCAGCTCGTCGCCGCGCTACTCGGATCTTTTGGATGCGATCAACGAAGCTAATGTCGTTAGCGCGGTCAGCTACCACCGTCCGAGCGAAGATTGGGGAAATAGCTCCGCTGCGACTGCTCGAGAAGCACCCATGTTTGCCAACGACCGGCGGTTCGAGTTCCGTCGCCCGAGTCTGAGCGATAGGAATGAAGAGCGAGCGCCAGCCGCGTTCAAATCCCCACACACTCAGCCCGCGGCTCGAAAGCTCAGCGGCTCGTCCCCATCGAGCTACCCGCTGGCACCCAAGGCAGATGGAACGATCGAAGAAGGACAAACCAACCCGCCCAAGAAACGAGTGCGGTATCTGCGCGACACGGACCGACGCAACATCATCCGGCGGATCGAGAACGGCGAGAAGCAGGCGGCGTTGGCACGCGAGTTCGGCGTCACGCGCGCCGCCATCTGCCACATCAAGAAGAACCGCTACGAGATCATCTCGCGCTACGACATGCTCGTGCAGACTGCCAAGGAGATGTCCGTACTCTTCATCTGGTGTTTCTGTGTCTGCTCGAGTGATTGTTTATTGACACTGTGGTTGTTTGGTCGTGATTTGAAAAGGGACAAGCAAGAGAGCATCGGGATCCCTCCCGGCGCCGACGCCATGGTGCACGAGGTGCGCTCCAAGGCGGTGCTTTTGCTGCTGACGACGCTGCGCGACCGCCACTCGCCTCCGTCGCTCTTCCGTCGCACTGCCGGTCGCCTCATCATGTGAGTCAGTTGACTCAGAAACCTCTGATTTAGGTATTGTCGTGGCTGACATTGTGCCTCATACCAGGATGCTGCTTGAAGAAGCGATCAGCAGCATCGAAACGGAGGCCGTCGAGGTGACAACGACGGTCGGGAAGGCATTCCACGGACTCCAGACCAAGCACCAGTTCTGCGGCGTCGGCATCGGGTCGGAGGGCCTGCCGTTCCTCGTGCTCTTCAACCAGATGGAGCCTGACGCGCCAAAAGGTGCGCGAGCTCCTTCTGGCTTTCGATCAATCGTAAAAGCTAATAGCACGGTGCGATTGCTGTGTGGACAGGCTCGCTGCAGATCGAGCAAGTTGGGGACGGTCATGGACCGCGGAGCTGGCACGTCGACCGAACCGACCTACCGCACAATATCGCGCAGATGAAGGTGCTCCTATTTATTTCCACGTGCCGCACGGGCGGTTCCGTCTGCAAGGCTGTCGAGGTCAGTTGTGGAGATCTTTTATATCGATTTGCTGCCTCATCTGACTCGGCGGTTGCGGTGTTTGCTACCGATGCAGGTGCTTCGAGAATCAGGGGTCGACGAGCGCAATATCTCGATCGTGATGCTCTGGTGCGCCGCCGAAGGTCTCGTCGCGATTTGCAACCGGTTCCCAGGTGCGTCGTTCACGCTTGTTGAGATGTCGTGGAGAGAGCCTGAGCAGCATGTTGGTGGTACAGATCTGAAGGTCGTCACAGCCGCAATCGATAACAAGACAGATCAGCACGGTCCGGAAGGTCTCGGCGACTTTATCCTGCGGTACAACGGTCGGTAGAGCCATCGAGCTGGCTCAGCAGTCGAGTGCGTTCGTAGTGGTAGGTAGGCCGCAGCTCGGGGTGTGTACTTTGTCCCGCAGCTGTTAGTGTCAGTTTTGGTATCGGTGTGAGCTCCCATTTCAATTGTCAGAGTGCATTTGGTGTTGCCGGCAGCGAATTGTGGGGTTCACTGAGCATCAGCAAATCTACGAGATAATCGAATGCAGCATCAAGATCGGATGATGGAGCACTTCAAGCCAATGGTGCCTGTAAAAACAAATACACAATCATACAGGTCCTGTCCAATACAATTTCATTTTGTTTCGAGAGCACAAAAACCACCACAAAAATAAAGCTAAAAAATCGGTTCGTACCTGATGCAATACCGGTATGATACCGCGCTGTCCTTTCAGCGCTCTCCTTGGCCGCCCATTTCCAGTCAACGCGCTCGCTGCTCGACCATGTTCGCTGTGACTCGGCTGGCCCGCGCGGCGGCGGCGTCGACCGCTCCCGCAGCGCTCTCCGCCCGGCTCGCGGCCGCTCCGCTGGCGCGCTCGGTGTCGTACGTGGCGCCGCCTCCGGTGGACCGCGAGCGCAGCTACCGGTTCGGGCTCAAGCTGGACGAGCACCCGGCGTTCGCGGATGGCGAGAACGACGAGACGCTCGCGCAGCTCAAGGCCGTGCTGAGCCTGTCAAACGCGTCGCAGCACGAGCTGAACCAGGCGCAGGTGGCGACGGCCATTGAGACATTCCAGCGGTTCCCGGGCGACACGGGCTCGAGCGAGGTGCAGATCGCCGTGCTGACGCAGAAGATCCTGCGCCTCACGCAGCACGCGCGCGAGCACAAGAAGGACCACCACTCGCGACGAGGCCTGATTGCCATGGTCGAGAAGCGGCGGAAGCTGATCAAGTACCTGCGCCGCAAGGACCTGCACAAGTTCCGCGCCGTCGTGTCGGCGCTCGGCCTGCGCTTCTCCTAGGTCGGACAGAGTACATCTGCGGTTCTCGACGCTGTAGCAATGGTAGTAGGCGGGCTGGCAATACAAACACGTTCGGTCCTTCATTGAGAGGGTGGCACTAGCTCAGGCGTCTTCCTCGCCTTCGTCTGCGTACTCGTCCCCGACGGCGGCCGTCTCGGCCAGCAGCGACAGGATGTCGACGCACTCGGCGAACGACACGCGGGTCGCGCTCGTCGCGCCGATCTCCTCCATAAAGTCCTCGAGGTGCTCCGGGCTCACGAAGAGCTGGATGGCGTCTAGCAGCCGAGGCAGTGCCGAGCACGGGATCCGGCCATCCCCGGACGCTTCGTCGTCCAGCACGGCGTCGAACTCGCGCTGGATGAGCTCCAAGGTCGCGTCGTCGAAGATGACGCTCTCCGTCGCGAGCTCCTCCTGCTCCTCGACGCCTTCTACCGCTCGCTCGTCGTCTCCGCCCGCAAGTGCGCTGTTCAGAGTCATCTCGCGCACGCGGTCTTGGCGGATGTTGGCCACCGTCTCGCTCACAATCTGCTCTGGACGAGCAAGCTCGAGCTGCGCCACATTCGCAAAACAATTAGCTCTACGACTTGAAAAGCTGCAAGGATCACAGATCGCACCTCGGGGAGCTGGAATATGTATCGGCTAGGTGCTGACGAACCGTCCGCGCTGTCCTCGTCGTTCGAGTCTTCATCGGCCGCGAGGTCGCGGTAGGTGCCGCACTTCGGCGCGCCATCGACCCACTCGCCTTCATACATCTTGCGAGTCTCCTTGTAGTAGAACCGTCCGGGACCCTCCTTCTTGTCGTGCAGCCAGTAGCCGTCGTATCGATCGCCATTCGCTGTCCATGCAGCATGTCAGATCCGACTACTGCTTGACAAATCACCAGGATAAAAAGCTCCCTACCCAATGTGAGTGAACCTCGACCGGACCGCTGGTTGCCGAGCCACTCGCCCTCGTACACGCCTTGATCGTCCGCGTACTCCATGCGGCCGCTGCCTTCGCGCTTGTTGTGAACCCAGAGACCCTCGAAGCGAGCGCCGTTCTGGTAGAAGAAGGTGCCGACGCCGTGCCGCTTGTCGTGCTCCCACTCGCCGGCGTACTGCTTGCGCAGCTTCTTGCCCTCCTCGACCCAGTATACACCCCGGCCGTGGCGCTCGCCGTCGCGCCACTCGCCCTCGTACTTGCTGCCGTTGCTGTACACGAGTGAGCCGTACCCGTGCTTCTTACCGTCCCGCCAGTTGCCAGTGTACTTGCCCACGACCTTGTACTCGACCTTGGGAGCTGACGCCGCCATGTTGCTCGACTCCATCACATCCGTGAAGGTCGCCAGCCGTCCCTCGCTCGGCTTCTTGGCCTGTACCCAGTACACCGAGTGTCGCGGCCCGTTCCGCGCTGCCATCTTCTCGCGCATCCGGCTCGCCGACATGACCTGCGGCCGCTTCACTTCGCTTCGGCTGCTCATTTCGGCACAAGTCGTCTCGAGCACAGCGATGTGGTGATGGATTGTGGCGACCCCACTAGCGCTGGAAATACCTGCAATCGCAAACAACCGCCATCTTCGCAACACGACTAAATATACCAGGTGCAATCGAGTGGATCAGCATCAGCCTCTCGCACTATTACTTTCTCGGTTACCGGCTCGCCTTCGCTCCAACTTGCCGCCTGCGCCGACTCCCCGATCATATCCCAGCGCAAATCGAGAGGCATATCGCCGTTCATTCTTGAGGTTGTTCACTTGAGGCCGTCGCGAGTGAGCAGCGACGCGTACAGATGCGGTCGGCGGTCGCGCACGAGGCCCCAGCTCGCTCGTCGCACATGGAACTTCTCCAGGTCGAAGCTCTCGACCAGCACACCCTCCGATTCGCGGTCCGCGATCTTGAGCTGCGCATTCGCCGACAGTGTCAGCACTCACTCCACCAGAACCAGCGTGGGAGACTCGCGGACAACTCACCATCTCGCCCGTCTGGCCCGTGATGAAGGACGAGCCGACGAACGTAACCTGCACGCCGTCGACGATCTCGGTGCCGACCCGGTTGGAGCAAATGACTGGCACCATGTTGGCGGCGGCGTGGCCTTGCATGGTGCGCTGCCACTGGTCGCGCGCGTCGTAGTTGAGGTCGTACTGGTTGCTTCCCATGGCGCTCGGATACAGCAGCATTTCGGCGCCGTGCAGCACGAGCGCGCGCGCCACCTCCGGGTACCATTCGTCTGTGCCGATCGCCACGCCGATCCTGCCGTAGCGCTGCTCGTAGCACATCGTTGGTAACTCGCCTTTCGTCCTCCCATTGCGGCTGCAATCACGTAGAGCTGCTCACCGTCTGCCAGACCTTGAACGGCTCGTCCGCGGGCGTGAAGTAGTACTTTTCATTGTATCCAAGTCGGTCTACGCCGCACACCAGCGTTAGCACTCATGCATCAGTCGCAGCCCCGCTCAGGGTCGTTAGGTGAGAGCTCCTCACCACCAATGTGGAGCTTGCGTACAATGCCGAGCACGGAGCCGTCCGCGTCGATGACGGCGCACGAGTTGTAGTACGAGTTGCCGTAGCGCTCGAAGAACGAGATGGGGATGACGACGCGCAGCTCCTTGGCGAGCAGCGCCATGCCCTGCACGAGCGCCGACTCGTCGAGCGTCGTGGCGAGCTGGAGGTTGCCGGCGTTGAGCTCGATGGGGAAGTAGGAGAACTGGAAGAGCTCCTGCAGCAAGATGATCTGCGCGCCGCGCGAGCTCGCGATGCGCACGAGCGACTCGGCCTTCTTGATGTTCTCCTCCGGGTTCCCGCAGCTCATCTGGGTCGCCGCCACTGTCACGATCTGACCCACGCCCGCCTTAACCGCCACGCTAACCAATTGGACCCACCACAACAATAAGAAGCATCGATAAAACCACATACCCGTTCCACCGAGGCGGGCGGCGCCTTGGAGCTGCGCGCGGGAGACGGCGGCACGGCGCTCGGCGCTCCCGACCCGAGCGACGACGCCGAGCCCGGTCCGCGCGACATGGGCTGGTGCATGCTGGCTGCTTGAGAACCGCGGCGCCTTGGTCGTGCGCTGCTTGCTGATGAATGCCGCTGGCCGCCTCGACCGTCGCCACGTTGTCGCCGGCGCTTGTGACCAACGCGAAAGTTGGAGGAGGTGGCGGGCAGACCAGATAATTTAGAACGCTCGCGTTGTTTATCATATTGTACAGGTCGCGGAGTTTACACTCTCCCTTTATATGTTCAGCAAATATACATGCATTGTCAAACATATGCATTGCTGAAGGTTTTGAGGAGGACGAAAATGGAGCACCCACTTCGACCCGTGTGGCAAGACGTGTGGGTGTTCAACAAGTCGGTGGCGGCTCACGTCTCGATGGCGTCGTCTATGAGCACGCGCTCTCTATGGCTATGCAGCGGTGGTCGAATCAGTTGGGTTTAGTCGCCGCGAGCACTCGTCTCACACTCGCAATTGTCGCTGGTCCGACGCTGAAATGGCCATCACCCGTGCCTCTCGACAAGGTGCGCTCAGCAAATGACGCCGAGGTACGTCGTCTTGGGGTACTTGGCTTGCAGCTGCGGCCACTGCACGACGAACTCGTCGGCGAGCCAGTAGAGCAGCTTGCCCGTGAGCGACAGGTGCTGCACGCGCGCGAAGCTCTCGCAGAAGATGATCTTCGAGTCGGTCTGAACGCCCAGCACGCGGTACAGTAGCACCGCCGCGCAGATCGGGATGCAGGTGCCTGTGTATCCATAACGCCAAAACGTTCAGCATGCTGCGATAAGCAGCCAAAGGTCTGCAGGCGAACTCACCTGGACCATTGCACAGCACGAGCTGCGGGCGGTGCCGGTAGACCTCCCACAGACACGTCCGGAACGAATGGAGCGTCGTCCAGACACTCGACGACCACGATTGTCCGACCTGGCATCCCACAATACGACAATAATGAGCGTTGCCACGTGTCAGCAAGTGATAGATACTCAAGACCTCACCTCTCGGCTGCGCGGGATGATGACGAACGAGTCGGCGGGCGACGGCTTCCAGTCGAGCTCGGTCTTCTCCTGGCTCGTCTTGTCCGTCTCGGCCACCACAAACGCGATCGGCGCGTACACGTCGCGCTTGAGCCGCTTCATGAGCTTGAGCAGCTCGGTCGTGTGCCCGCCCGATCCGAGCACCGCCATGACGCGCACGCCGCCCGTACGACGAGCCGCGGCCTGCCGCTTAGCGGAGGAACCCTTGACACGATCAGGCACAGCCACAACCCATATCCGCAATACCAGGACGGCAGCGACCGCGCACAGCAATGCCGCGATTCGGCACAGGAGCTCGCCCGTTCCGCCCATTGCCTCGATTGTCTGAATGGCGAGCGTAACCCTTTGGATACTACGTAACCCGCTGTGAAACGGTTATTGTAACCCCATCGCGTAACCTACCACATCAAGCTCATCATTCGTCAAATCTCGCTGCAGGTCTCATCTCGGTTGAACAGCCTGACATCGCCACCATGTCGGTGTCGCTGGTGACCCAGACGTACGTGGCCTGCACGGGCCTGCTGTACCTCAAGTTTTTGCGCGTGACGATGATACAGGCCAAGAAGACGTTCGACGCGGGTGGCCGACCTCCGGAGGACAAGAGTCTGCCGCTGGCGCGCGGTCGTCCCAAGCAGAACTACGGCCTGAACCCGGACGAGAAGGACGAGAAGATCCTGCGAGCGCGCGAGGTGGAGCGCCGGTGGCGCCAGATCATCCAGAACGACCTCGAGTCCATCCCGCTGGCGCTGCTGGTGTTCGGTGCCGGCGTCTTGGTGCAGGACCGCATCAACTCGACGGTGCAGGTCGGCGCCATGGTCGTCTACACGGCGCTGCGCTTCGGCCACACGGTTGCGTACGCCAAGAAGCTGCAGCCGCACCGTGCTTGGTGCTGGCGCCTCGGCGTCGTCGCGATCCTGGTCGGCGCTTTCAACGCTGTCGCTGCAGTCTACCGGTAGATGTAGCGCTCAGATCAGGGATGTCATTCGCAGTGCCATTGCAATACACCACGTTTCATCCCATCATCAAAGCTAGATCGTCGCTAAACGCAGCCTCGCAGTCATACGCTACAGCCTGCATCGACCGACCTTGGAGGTCATGAAGCTGACCATGCCACGCGGTCGCGCATGCTTGCCGTCGCAGCGCCTGGGAGCCAGCGCTGGCATCACCAATCGAAGGCGTTTTCACGCAATCTCGAGGTTGCTCTGTTCGTCGCTTGAACCTGGAACGGGGATGGTGACGATGCCATTTACTTTATCAGGAGAACGTACCCCAACGCAATCCGCGATCCGATTGGCCGAAACCGCGCATTTCCGTAATCGCAGTGTAGGGGCGTCACCATGAGAAGAGCGCGTCATCGATTCGTGCGTCGGTCAAGGTCGGCACCACATACAGATCTGGTGGTGCGGCCTCGAGCTCAGCACTTCACGATCGCCGCCACCAAGAGCACTCGACCGAGCTTCTATATCCGACAAGCGCAATGGGCGGCTGGACGGAGCTGCAAGCGTATGCTATCTGCGCGTTCGTGCTGTACCTCAAGTTCGTGATCGCGACGGGAATCCAGGCGACCAAGACGTTCGCGGCGGGTGGACGCTCGCCCGAGGACAGCAACCACCCGCTGGCCAAAGGCCGGCAGCAGAACTACGGACTGCACGTGGACGAGAACGACGCCGAGACGCTCAAGGCGCGCGAGGTCGAGTTCCGCTGGAAGCGCATCATCCAGAACGACCTCGAGTCGATCCCGCTCGCGCTGCTCGTGTTCGCTGGCGGCGTGTTCGCCAGCGGCAGCAAGGAGCTCTACGTGGTCACCATCGTGCTCTACACGCTCTCGCGCTGCTTCCACACGGTCGCGTACGCCAAGGAGCTGCAGCCGCACCGCGCCTACTGCTGGCGGACCGGCGTGCTGATGATCACCATCGGCGGCATCAACACCATCATCGGCGCGTTCAAGTAGGCAGGGGAGTGTTTGATTGAAGTTGCCGCGAGAGAACTCGCTACATACGCTCTGATGTCAATGTAATGAACCGACGAGTTGGGTGATAGTGGCATTCTCGCCGGCGGCAGAGTCCGCTCGGAGAACGGTCGATATTGACTGGGTTTCACTATGGTATATCATGCTCAATGGCGTCCAGCAACCACTTTGCGACTCGACAACAAGCGCAGCAGTCGCACGCGAACGGCTCCGTTGCTCCGAGTTTGAGCCTGGGGACCTCGACAAGATGGCCGGCTCCGACGAGCTCAAGACGTACTTGACGTGCCTCTTCTTCCTGTACATCAAGTTCATGGTCGCGATCGCGTTCCAGAGCGCCAAGAGCTTCGAGGGCGGCACGCGACCGGCCGAGGACCGCGACCTGTGGATCGCGCGCCGCCTGCAGGGAAGAGAGAACGAAAGCGACTATGGCAACCTGAATGACGCGAGTGCAGCCAAAGCCCGCGAGGAGGAGCAGCGGTGGCGTCGCATCATCCAGAACGATCTCGAGTCCATGCCGCTCGCGCTGCTACTCTTCGGCGCCGGAGTCTTCGCGGGCGGCAACAAGGAGCTCTACGAGATCACAATGGTCATCTACACCATCTCGCGCTGCTTCCACACGCTCGCGTACGCCGGGGAGCTGCAGCCGCACCGCGCCATTGCCTTCTGTGTCGGCGTGCTCTCCATCGTGGTCGGCGCCTTCAACTCGCTCGTCGGCGTTTACAAGCACTGAATTTGGCAGGATCATAGTGAAACCAAGATATTTTAACTCTCAAATGATGACATTTACACGAGGTGTCTGGATGGATTATATGTGCACTGTACCCAGTAACGCAACTTCTGCGACAGTTTCGCTACAATATGTGTTTGTTTCGTTAAAGTTCAGCAGAGCTTTTCACGCCATCATGACACGCCGACAGCACATCCCATGGTCGAAAAGCTCCGCTGATGACCGGCCGCCATCCAGTTCTGGATTCCTCCGCGCGTGCTCAGGCATAGCTACTACAGCGCTTAGCAGTATCTCGAGATGATGGCGACGCCCGTGGTGGTCAAGACGTACGTGACGTGCGCCGCCGTGCTGTACGTCAAGTTCGTGCTGGCGACGGGCATCCAGGCGACCAAGACGTTCGACGCCGGCGGCCGCCCGCCCGAGGACAAGAAGCTGCCGCTGGCCAAGGGCCGACCCGTGCAGAACTACGGACTCACGACCGGCGACGACAAGGCGGACGAGAAACTGCTCAAGGCCCGCGCGGTTGAGCTGCGCTGGCGCCGCATCGTGCAGAACGACCTCGAGTCGATCCCGTTCGCGCTGCTGGTGTTCGGCACCGGGCTGCTCGTGCCCAGCAACGCCGTGGTGCAGTGCACGGCCATGGTCGCCTACACCTTCGTGCGGTGCACGCACACGGTCGCGTACGCTAACGCACTGCACCCGTGGCGCGCGCTCAGCTGGCTCTTCGGCATCATCTTCATCACCACTGGTGCCGCCAACGCCGTCTACGGCGCCTTCCTGGCGTGAGCGACACAGCCGACAAGCAATTGACTGGGTCGTTCTCTCGTTGCATTCAAATTGGCGTTGCTGGTCTGCTGGCATGGAATGCATGCTGTTGTTGCTCAGAGTGACTGCCTTGTGTCTTCATGTCGTAAACCAATTGACTACGGCATGGCCCAAGTCAAGGTCCACAATACTGTACTTTGGCAACATGTCGTAAGCCTGTCCGTCTACGACATGGACATTATCTCGGCCGATCCGACGCTAGGAAAGTCGGTTAATCCCTCAGTTCTCAATCTCCAGCGCGAGGTTCAAGTGCTGCACCAGCTACAATGAACGCCAGCGTCACCGCCTTTGTCGCGTGCTCGGCCGTGCTCTTCGTCAAGTATCAGCTCGTGATTATGATTCAGGGCACCAAAGCGTTCGACTCGGGCGGACGGCCACCCGAAGACAGCAAGCTGGCGATGGCTAAGATCAAGCAGACGTACGGCTTCGATACGGATGTCAAGGATGAGCGGAAACTCAAAGCCCGCGAGGTCGAGCACCGCTGGCGCCGGATCGTCGCCAACGACCTCGAGCAGATCCCCATAACGCTGCTCGTCTTCGCCGGCGGTATTCTCGCCAACAGCAACTCGACGGTGCACACTGCGGCGCTGGTCGTCTTCACTGCGACACGCTGCTTTCACACGTACGCGTACGCCAACGCCATGCAACCGCATCGCGCGCGCTGCTTCTTGCTGGGTCTCGCCGCGTCAGTTGTCGGCGCTGTTAACACCTTTGTGGCTGTCCTCTGACGTGGCGGTCGCTGATCGCAGAGGACCGATGGCTGTGCCAGTGAATGAAGGTTGCGCTGATGCAGTTGCTAAACAACGACCATAGCCTCGCCATGCCGATGCCGGCCGCCGCCGCTGCAATTGCTTGATCTTGATACAGTAATAGGCACTAAGTTCGACTAATACGACTGTGATCATCACTCATGGTGTCCCAGCTGTCGCATTTGGTCCGGCTTGACCCTATTGCTGTTGACGTATCCGCATGATGCCAGCCACGTCACTGTCACCCTCGACCATTTCATCCAATTCAGTGGGCGGTGTGTGAACCCCACAAAGATCCACTGAAACAACGTCTGACACATCTCCACAGACTGTCGAATGCTCAGTGAGTTGTCCGCACTGTGGACCACAGCACAGCACTGGCGCTGCGCGTCTAGAGTCCTGGTCATTGTCAATTTGCCGTCTTGACCCGCAAGCAACTCATCCAAACTCACGATGGTGGAGGCAAACGCCAAGATCTTCGTGGCGTGCTCGGCCGTGCTGTTCGTCAAGTTCCTGCTGACGTTGGCCATCCAGGCCACCAAGACCTTCCGGTCGGGTGGCCGCCCGCCCGAGGACGACAAGCTCAAGATGTCCAAGATCAAGCAGACGTACGGCTTCGATACGGACTGCAAGGACGAACGCATCATCAAGGCGCGCGAGATCGAGCACCGCTGGCGCCGGATCGTCGCCAACGATCTCGAGCAGATCCCCATGACGCTCATCGTCTTCGCCGGCGGCATCCTCGCCAACAGCAACACGACGGTGCACACCGCCGCGCTCACGATCTTCACGCTCATGCGCTGCTTGCACACGTACGCGTACGCCAACGCCATGCAGCCGCTTCGTGCGCACTTCTGGACCGTCGGCGTCTTCGCCTCGCTCGTCGGTGCGGTCAACGGCGTCGTCGCCATCCTGTAAGTAGTCGAGTAGACTTCGAACAGCGCTGCCGCGATCTCGAGTACATCCACCTCAACTCCACTCCTCGTTCGTATTGTTCACGATGATAAATGGCAATCTGACCAGCATCAACAACTGTATTTGCAAGCTTTGCAAGCTGCGATTGATGGCTAACCAAGTCTAAGCGAGCAGCAAGGAGAGCACGACATTGCCGACGCCGACGAGCGCGGCGAGGTGGCCGAGCGACCAGGCGATGGCGCGCTGCGGCTGCAGCGAGTGCGCGTACGCGTACGTGTGCCAGCAGCGAATGGCCGTGAAGGCGACCATGGCGCCGAGGTGCACGGTCTCGTTGGCGTTCGTGAGCACACCGGCGGCGAACACGAGCAGTGCGATCGGGATGGTCTCGATATCGTTGGCCACGATGCGGCGCCATCGGTGCTCCGTCTCCTTGGCCTGAAGCAGCTTGACGTCCTTGGCGTCGGCCGGCACAAGTCCGTAGTTCTGCTTGACGCCCTTGAAGTTCTTGGCGATGGACAGCTTGGAGTCCTCGGGCGGACGACCGCCGGCCCTAAACGTCTTGCCGCCTTGGATCGTCGTCGTGAGCAGCATCTTGCCGTACAGCACGCACGTGCAGGCCGCCCACACCTGGGCGTTCGCGGTCACTGACATGGTTGCGCACTGCACGTCTTGGTTGGGAATGCGACGTGAACTGGTCGGAGCTGTGGCTGAGATTTGCGCGATTACTCTATGCGGGGAGCTTACGTTGTCATGGTGCAAGCTGTGACCGTCCCACCGCATGTAACCTCCTCTAATAGAAGACTCGATAATCAACTGAAGAAGTGGAGGTTCCGATTTGAGGCAGAAATAGAAGCCCGAATTCAGACACATCCAGCTTGAAGCAAGCGGCAACTGCCGCATCTGCACCAAGATGCTGGCGCTGGCGGATTCCCACGTGAGCAAACGCACTGCAGTGCGCTCGGTAACCCGCGCACAAGATCACAAGAGTAGTTTAGCCTTTCAAGCTCCCACGATGTGCAGCAGGTCGCGAGTGGCTCGTGTTACTGCGGGTCGGCGCGACATGAGCCGTTGCTGTTGCTAGATATCTTCTCCCGAGGCAGCAAGATGGAAACTGAGACGCGTTTCTCAAAGTCCACAGCCAATCCGAGCGACTCTGTAGGTCACGTCTCCAATCGATGCCTCCAGTAACTGGCACCACCACTTCATCCAGGATGTAGCCATGGGTACTTTTGCGATCTTCGGCTTCAAGTTGAAGCCATTAGTCAGTTCGTGTGCGCTCTGGAGACTGGATTCCACAGCGCCGCTTGGCTCCGAGATTGTCTCGCTCGCAACCTTTCATTTTTCCTTTTTCCCCCTCTCGACTCAAGGCAAGGTCCGACGGCAGCGATGGCGCCAATCGTCGAGGCAACGGCAGTGGTCAAGACCTTCTCCGCGTGCTCGCTGGTTCTGTTCGTCAAGGTGTTCGCGACACTGTTCGTGCAGGGCGGCAAGGCGTTCGCCGCCGGCGCACGGCCGCCCGAAGATTCGAGCCTGACTGCGCCAGGCAACCCAGAGCAGACGTACGGTGCTGTGCTGGACAAGGGCGACAACTCGGACAAGCTGCTCGCGGCCCGCGCGATCGACTACCGCTGGCGCCGCATCGTCCAGAACGACGCCGAGACGATCCCGATCGCCCTCGCGGTGTTCATCGGCTCGATCCTCGCGGATGGTCAGGAGGAAACCAACTGCGCGCTGATCGCTGTGTTCACAGCCGCACGCATCGCGCACACCATCGCGTACGCGAACGAGAAGCAGCCGCACCGCACGCTGCTCTGGCTGCTCGGCCAGCTCTGCGTGCTCGCCAGCGCGCTCAACGGTTTCATCTCATTCCTAATCAACTAGGCGACGCTCGCCCTTCCACCGTGCCTCGCCACAGGATGTTTGTTGGGTGGGGAATCCAAGTGTAGAGGCTGAATTGTGTTCACTACACAATGCATTTTTAGTTGCCAACGGCTCTCAATCTTCTAACAAAACGTTTCTAGCGTTGCACTCCTCGTTCAGTCATTGCCTTCTGGTCCGGTCAGCAGCTCGGCTTGTTGGATCCGTTCAAGAGGTTTTCCGGCTGATCAGCGACTCGACACGGAAGGGGCATGGAAGGGGCTTTGACGCCGGTGATGAAGACCTCCTCGACATGCTCGACGGATGTCATCGTCGAGTTCTTCGCGACTGTCGTTCTTATATATGGCAAGGCATTCACAACCGGCACTCAGCAGCCGAAGACAACGAAACCCTTTCTGCTGGCACATCCAGGCCGAGCTACAGACTGAACGAAGCCGCTTCGGAAGCGCTGAAAGCTGAGCGCTTACATGGTTGTTTGGTGGAATCTCATCGTGCAGAGGGATCTGGAGACACCCCCACTCGCGCGCTGCTCGTGATCCTCAGCTTGATATTCGTCGAATGTCACGAGGATATCAACTGCGTGCTCGTGGACGTCACAATCGCGCATCCCAGTCGGAAGCAATCGCACTGCGCACTGCTCTGGACGCTCCGCCAGCTCTGCGTGCTCTTCAACAGTGAAAGGACTAAAGCACCGCATCCTCGAGCTGGTGCTGGTTTTCGACGATTCGCGGGTCGACACGGAGGTGGCCGCCCTTGGTCATGACCCACGCGTCGAGCAGCGTAGCGGCCACGAACGGGTTCTGCACGAGCTGCAGCATACCGGAACAGAAGTCGGACTTGGACTCGTGCTGGAAGACGCGGCCGTGGCGGAAGTGGAAGACCTTGTCGTACCGGAACATGTACTCCTTCCCCACGAGCTGCTGTGTGAGCGGCTCGTCGGCCACGAGCGACGGGAAGAAGCGCGAGAGTGTTGCGCGGCTCACGCGGAACTTGACAACAGCATTCGCTCGCACTTGGATGGTAGACTCGGGGAGCTTTCTGCCCGCAGCGACCTCGTTAACCGGCCAAATGTCCTGGACCGTGAGCCGCATGGACGCGTGGCCGGTCGTGCCGGCAAGGTACTGGTCCAGGAACGTCTCGACGCCGCGGAACTCGGAGCACACGACGTTTTCCTCCATCATGCCGCGCACGAAGCGTGCCTGCTCGCGACCTTGCACCGGGGACTTGGCCGGGTCGTACCCGTGCGCGAAGAGTGTGTAAAATTGCTCGACCTGCTTGAGCGAGTGGCCGACGGCGTTCGAGCGCGCCGTCACCATGGCCGACTCGAGCATCCCGCGGCGCTGCTCGAGCCGCTCAACCTGCTCGCGGATGGCCCGCAGCTCTCTTTCGATCGCCTCGTCTCGCTCCTCTTCGTCGTTTGGTGAGTCGTTAACTGCAGCACGCCGGCGTCTTCCGCTCTGCTGGAATATCCGGCAGTTCCGCGAGCGATAACGACGCCGACACCGCAGCGATGGTGGCTCTGGCCTGACGGCGACCACCTGTCCAGTTGACGCGGCGCCAGCCTTGCGGAGACGCTGGCGGCGGCGGCTGCATCGCGTCGAGCAGGTCGCGTCGGTAAACAGAAGGAAGCTTGGCAGCATGGTGTCGACTTGGCGACTGGCTGGGGTCGGAGGATCGTGAGATTCGGACAGCCGGTGTATGCGACTGCGCGACGAAACACGCTCGGGCTGGCAAGTTTCCAAGTGGTCAGTGGGGGCTGCGAGCTTGTCGCCGAATTTAGCGGCAGTTGAGCGGCTCGGGCGAGCGGCGAACAGTGCAGCGAGCAGGGGAAGGTGGCGGCAAAAAACTGGAAGAAGTCGACAAAGAAGCCGCTGGCAGATGCAGAGAGGAGATGCTTGGAAGCCGTGGGGCGTCCTTTGAGTCAGATCGGAACGTGCTGGTTGTGCGTTACCGCTACCGGCATGTTTGCTACACATTAGCGGTGGGTACACAGCCACGCACAGACCCCGGACTGCACCGGACAATTGCACCGTTGAATTTTCGCGTTCACATCAGTTGTGAGCCCGACTCTCTACCTATAAACACCTTCAAAGATCTCCATCAACCGGCCAGGCAAACAGTTCAGCACCTCATCACACGCCGCTGAGCTCACGGACTGTCTTCAACATGATCGCGGCGGTGGCGCGAGCGGGATGAGGACGACGACGACGAGGCTTTCTTCTTGCCGGCTCGCCGCGGCTTGTGCTCCTTGGGGACGTCATCGTGGCTAGACTTCCTCCTGGACCGCTCTTTTGAGCTCTTTGAGCTCTTCTTCCTTGCCGCTGGCGCGCTCTCCTCCACCGTCGACAGCATCTGCAGCGCGTCTTCCTGCGCCTTCCGGATAGCAGCGAGCACGTCCGAGTTCTCGATTCCAGAGGTACCAGCGCTGGCCGACGAAGCAGTCGAAGCAGCGTCGAAATCGTGCTGGGTGGCGTCCAGCGCGGCGCCAAATTGCTTGACCTCCTCGCGCTGCTGACGACGCTGGGCACGCGACTTCCGATTCACGCTGTAGCTCGCGAAGCGGTCGCCGACTTCGACTTCGCCTTCGTCCTCGCCATCGCTGGCTACTGCAACTTGGCGCTGGGTACTCGAAGTAGTCCATCGTGCTGGATCAGCGTCCGAGTCGCTCTCGCTTTCGTTCAAAAACGACTCGAGGTCGTTCACGTCACGTTTTGCCGTCTTCGGCAAGCTGTCAGACGGGACCAAGAAGTCGGCGACGGGATCGTTCATGGGCGGCGGCGATGGCGTCACTCGCTTTGGTGATGGCGGTGCGACGACTTCCACCTCACCATCGTCGCTGCTGTCAGCGTCGCTTTCAATCACGACGGGACGCTCCTGTGCGTGCCGACCAGGAGCACTCGGTCTGCTAGGAGTGTCAACATCGTTGGACAGTGTAGCTCTGGGACTGCTATCCTCATGCTTCGGCTTGGCTTGAGCATCGTCCTCCTCGACATGAGTCTTGCTTGAGCGAGGCACGTCGTCTGGATCTTCGTCTTCGTCATCATCATCATCTGACAAGAAGGCATCCATCTCAGCGGATGAGGCAACCAGCTCAGGGTTGAACATGTCGGCGTCGTCAGCAGCGGGAGCGTCCGAATGCTTCGCTATCGAAACATCGTCGACGACGGACTCATCCGCATCGTCCGTTGCCACTTCAACTTCAGGCGTGGCCTTGTGATCTTCCAAGCTGATCTCGTCCACAACTCGCACTTGTGGAGAATCGCGCGTGTCTTCCTCGTCTTCGCGCTTTGCCTCTACTTGCGCTGGCGACTCTTCTTCGCTCTTTGCATCATCGTGCACCACGTTCGCTTGGTCAGCGGCAACATCTTCACCCTCGTTCTCGCCTGAATACACGATGTTCTCCGCAACTGGCGCAGTGTCGGCGCCGCTCTCGGTTGCTTGAGCTGATTCTGCATCGTCACTTGTGCTCGCACTCGCCGCTGGAGGCTGACGAGGGGACGATGGCACAGAATCAATAGGTGAAGAGTCAGGTGAAGCCTGGTTGACAGCTTCAGCGGCTTCAGCGTCGGCTGTACCATTGACTCCCTCAGATTCAGGCGTGCTACCACTCGAGTTTGCGTCAATTCGCTCGGCAGACTCGCTGGCATCTTGATCGGAGGGCTCTGCAGCGTGGCTGTGCACTGGCGACTTGCTTTGTGGCACTTGTTGCGCGCTAGCGCTGTCAGACGATTGCTCGGTTGTCTTCGGAAGAGATACTGGCGATGGAGGTGAGCGAGCAGCTGGAACTTCAGTCGTGGAACTCTTCCCGCCTGGTCGCCGTTTTGAAGGGGAGCGATGCCGCTCTTTGCCTCGCGCGCGGCGACTAGAATGGGATGAATGCGCTCTGTCCGAATCCGACGAGTCCGAGTCGATAAATACTTGCTTGTGCGAACGCCCCGCGCCGATGATCTTGGACGTTGTGTCAGCCACAGACACGACCACGTCTTGGTCGCTGATATCGTCTGCGTCGCTCTCATCCGACGAGTAGAAATGATCCAGATCGCTGTTGCGTTGAGCTGGCGCCTGAAAGTCCTCCAGTCCCATCGGCTCGTCGACAGAACCCTGGCGCTTGCGTGTAGGCTGCTTTGATTTACCAGTCGAAGACCCTGTTCCTGCGGCTGGTGACGCCACAGCAGTTTTCTGCTCCTTGCCACCGCCGTTCGCTGGTGTCGGACTCGACGTTGATGGAACCGTAGTGTTTGTCGTTCGAGATGTACTCGTCTCGGTCTCTTGTGTGCGTTTCTCCTTCGCGACGCTCACTGTCGGCTCGACATGTTCAATCTTCAACGGGATCGTGACCTGGACAACGCTGCTGCTGTCTCGGCCAGGAAGGTCTCCTAGATCTTGATGAACTTCTTCATTCACGGCTGAAGCTGCGTCCGAACTCTGCTCTCCAGGTTGATGGCCACGGTCGACCACAATATCGCTCGTGTCGCTGACGGCGCTACTTGTTCGACGAAGCTTGTCATCGCTTAAAGATTGATCAGGCTCTCGCGATCCATTTGTCGTGGGCGATGACGCATTGCTAGTTCGTCGTCCGGTTCGAATGTCGGAGCCGGTGGCCTTGATGTGGTCAAGGTAGTCGACATAGCGCTGCTCGCGGATGTTGGCCTGCAGATCGTTCTTCAGGTGGGAGAACTCGCCCTCGACGATGCGAAGCTGCTGGCGGATGGTCGTCAGCTTGAGCTGCAGGAACGGGATGCCAAAGTACTGGTGCAGCGCCTTCAGTCCGTAGCAGTTAAGCAGCGAGCACTCGAAGTACAGCAACTCATGCGGTCGTCGCAGCGGCAGCTGGCGGTGCGAGCGGTCGCCGCTGCCATACAGCAAGTCCTGGATGTCCTCCTTGAAGACCTTGCGCTGGCTGCCGCAGTCGCGAAAATTGCCCAGCACCAGCGTCGGAATGTGCACCGGCACGAGCTCGAGCTGCTGCCGCACGTACTCGAGCGTCTCCCACTTGGTCACGTCCAGCAGGAAGATGACGCCGTGCGCCTCCTGGTACACGTCTACCGTCGACGCGTCCACCGTCGCCACCACGTGCATACCCGTCGCGCCAGTCGCCGCCGCCACGGCCGCCGTCGCGAGCGCGTCGCCATTCTGCAACGCTCCTGTCGCGCTCGTCGCTGGCGTGGCTCCGACGGCGTTCCCAGCCGGCAGGTCGCTCGGCTCCGCGGTCGGGTCGCCCTCTTCGGACGGAATGAAGCCGCGGTCCACGACGTCCCACACCTCGCACTTGACGCTCTCCTCGAGGTTGGTGCGGAAGCTCCAGTTGATGGTCGCGGTCTGCAGCTGCGGCGTCGGCGCGTGCGTCTCCGGGATGGGCTCGCCCTGGAGACGATGGAACAGCGACGTCTTCCCCGTGCCGCGCTCGCCGCGAATCAGCAGCTTCATGTTGTACGTCACGCCGCCGCGCACGCGCCGCCGGATCGTCTTGTCCATGCGCTGGATCGTGCGGTCCACGCGCGGGTTCGCCGGGGATGGCGGCGGCCGCGACGCGCCGGGAAGCGGAGACGGCGCCCGCGTCGGGAAGCTCTGCGTGCGGCGTGGCCCCCCGGTGGGCGTGGCCGGCGCCGGACCCGCCGCCTGCGGGCTCTCGTCGCCCGCCGGCCGACTCACCTCGTTGCCCATGCTGTTCAAAGTCGAAGTGCTCGCGTGGCCATCCCACCAATTCAAACGACAAGCAAGTCAATTCAATCATGAATTGATTGAGAAGCATATGGTAGACGAGTGGAAGCGAGATTCATTCAGAATCAGCATCGATTCAATGAATCGCGGAACATCAAAGTTCAACCAGGTCAAGTGACAAGCATCACACCAGCGAACGACACGACCTGAACTGTTTCATAGCGAGTGTAGCCTGCAACCTCGAGGGCTCTCACAGCTCGTACATGGGCTTGAACGGCACGTTCCCCGTGGTCTGCAGCCAGTTGTCGCGCGGGTACTCGACTCCGCGGGACTCCACAACGTGGATCGAGTACGCGTGGCGCGACTTGGCGGACGAGTTGGCGTTGCTAAAGTGCACGAACGAGCTGTTGAGCAGCACGAGGTCGCCCTTGTTCGTCTGCAGCGGCACGCTCTGGCTCACGTCGAACGGCTCGACCGTCTCGGGCGTCATCTCGAGCAGCTGGCCGCCGTTCTTGGCCTGCTCCTCCTCGGTCGTGCGGCGCAGGCGCTGGCGCACCGGCTCGACCTGCGACCCGGGAACGCCGTGCAGGCAGCCGTTCTCGAGCGTACAGTCCTCGAGTGCCCACCAAAAGCCGATGACCGACTGCGGCTCCGTGTACAGGAAGGAGCCGTCCTGGTGCGGCTTGACCTCGCCGCCGATGCTCGGCTGCTTGAAGATGTACATGGACTGCACGGCCATCGGCCGCTCGTAACCGAGCGACTTGAGGATCTGGGTCACCTCTGGCGCGTAGCTCACGGCCTCGAACTCGGCGTCCAGGTTGTGCAGGTTGTGTCCGATCTTGTTGATGGCGACCTCGAGCGGCACCCGCAGTGTCTGCTGGTCCTCGCTGAACGCGTGCTCCTCGAAGAAGTACCGGATCTGGTCGCCCGAGCTGAGGAAGTACTCGTCGTTCATCTTGCGCGTCTGCTCGTTCGTCGTGAAGATGGACCGGTGCGCGCTCACGTCGCACTGCGCCACGTACTCGCCGGCGCGCGCGCGCAGCCGGTCGCACACCTCCGGCGTCAGCGCGTTGCGGATCACGAGGTACCCGTTCTTGCGGTAGGACGCCACCTCGTCCGCGGACAGGCCTGCCGTCGCGTAGGTCATCTTGCTCTTGGGGGGCAACAGGTGATCGGTCAATCGATTAGGGGGTTGCTTGACTGCAGCGGCACCCACCAGCGGAATCGCAGGTTCAAAACCTATCATACGGCATTTATGATATTTTTGCTAATCCATACAAATGCACAAATGTTTATGTCAGTGTGTTTGTGTTGGATTTTCTGCTAATCACTGTTTTAACCATATTGAAGAACCATCGCATAGAATATGCCTACAAAATAGAAGACATATTCGATTTGCAGGCAATGCACGAGGGCGATAATAGCAGGGTACTGTATCTCGGAGGATCTGATACTCGGCTGGCGAAACGGCTGCACTGGCTCCGCGGCAGCTTCAACTTGCCTTGGAGCGGTTTGAAGTGCCGGCGACGGTTTGCTTGACCGACTCGCGGGCCGCCTGCCCCGGTTTCCCCCTCAACGATGGAGCGCTGGAAGAAGGCGGTGCGTCCGCTGCGGTTGCTCTGCGATGGCGGCGTTATCGGCGGCCGCGCACTGGATCGGGACGGCGTTGCCTGGTCAGTGACGCAACGCGACCCAACAGTCTCGGGGTCGTTGACACCACCTGCGTGGACCCTTCGAGGCTCATCGCTGGTCGTATAACAGACGCTCCGAGCACCGCGGTGCGCAGGCGAGGTGTGTTGCACACAGCAGACAATGGATACGAAGAGTGACAACGGCGGCGGAGCCGGATCTCCGCTGCCAGGGACGCGTGGGCGAGCCGCTTCGAAGGCAACGAGGGCCAACGAACAAACCGCTCCGTCGGCGGACCATCGAGCGTCGCCATCTGTGTCTGCATGCGACGATGTGGGGCGTATCGCGTGCAAAGATCGGTAATTTTGGCCGCGCTCGAAACGGACCGAACCTTCCCAGGAGCAGAGCCAGTAGAGCGCGCTCTCGGAGCACGGCGCCGCGAGTGCTGACGCGGCCCGGCGCTCGTGTCGGAGCGAGCCAACGCTGTTTTACTGCCGGTTGCACGCCGTGTGTTTCTAGACCAGTGGTTTCTTCTCAACGGCGCGAAACGCTGAAACCGAGTGCGCCGTCGCCACCGAGGGAGCAACCGCACGCAGCGAACACTGCGGAGCAGGAGTGGGAAGTCCAAGGCACACTGCTCAGGGGGGGGGGGGGGGGGGGGGGGGGG
>JAADXC010000247.1:0-38745 GCA_023336425.1 Phytopythium cucurbitacearum (nom. inval.)
CACAACCACACCCGGGGGATCACGCCCACACAGTGGCGTGCCGACGCGTAGACTCAACATAAGCGAATGAATCCAAGCCATTTTGCCCCACCATATCTCGCACTAGGGTGTCTCCCACAGCCACGCTGCGGAGAGGAAAATGTGTGCTATCGAGTATAGATATTGTCGCGTTGCCTGCTCAATCGGTGGCAAGATCGCTGTTCGAGTGACGGCTCGGGGGTAGTGACTCATGCAATAATCAAACGGACAGCAAATGGCACTAGGTGCGTGCAATTGTCGATGGTTACTGTTGTCATGGCAGCTTGGACTGTTCTTAGGGTAGTTGTTTCACACAACAACAGCAAGGCCCATGTGCCGACCATCGATCGATCCTGGAGTTCGCAACTTCGCAGCCATCGACGATACCGATAGTCGAGTGGTCAGCGAGAGGGACGAGTATACTGTGCTCAAGCACCGTTTTGACACCATCGATGCCATGAAGATCAAGGTCACGATACTGCGCAACGAGGGAGTTGTGCCACTTGGCACCTTTGGTATTCATTGTCAGCAATGCAGATCTCCTAAGACGAAAAGCCTAGCTATATCCGTAACGTTTCGCGATGTCAGCGAGGTACAAGTCACACCTCGATTTGAGTCGCAACCATCCTTGCAGTTGTGGCGTGGCGTGTGCATACTCGCGCGTGAACCACTCGAGCACCTCGTAGCGCTTCTTCAATCGAACTGCTTCAAACAAATCAATCGTCGATTCGAACTCTCCCTTGACTAGTTGATTAACAAACAGCAGAATCTCGAAGCTACCGCCCCTAATTGCCGCCTTTAGCAACTCACCATTCGGCACGAACTGATCAGGTTTGTTACGGAGTAGCCAGTTGAACACTCGAGTGTTACCATACATTGCGGCATTATAATATGCTCCAAGTGAACAACCTTCCTCGCGGTTCGTATGAAGCCACTTGACCAGATTTAAGTTTCCGAGACCGAATGCCTTGTCGGTCACATACTGTGAGTACTGATACTGCTTTTCATGCAGCCACTTGACCATTTCGAGATCTCCATGTTCTAGTGCGCTATCCATCACATAAGTGCTGTCAATATGGGGCGAATGGTAATGCAGCCACTTCACAACTTCGAAATGGCCGTCACATGCAGCTCCTCCCATCGCACTCAATGTCATGCCTGGTCCATCTTCACATGACGATATATCCTTAGCTTGAGTGTGATACAGCCACTTGATCACCTCGAGGTGACCGCGCCGCGCTGCCTCGCACATTGCCATGTACGAACAGTCATCCGATCGATTCTCGTAGAGCCATTTCACAACGTCGAGATGACCATGTGTGACCGCTTCATTCATGACGTGATTCCACCACGTACCATTCAGATTTTCGTGAGCCCACTTGATCACCTCAAGGCGATTGTTCTTCGCACCACTGATTACGGCGTGACCCGCATAACACGTGCCGAATTTCTCGCAAATACACTGGACAATATCGACGTGACCACTGCCAGCCGCAGAAGCGAAGGCCGACCCGAGCGTACCCTCGTCGTACAACGTGTAATTGGATAGTGTCCACTCAATCAACTCGATCTTCCCACATGATGCCGGCTCAACAAGGCATTCCGCATTAACGCAACGAGCCCCATACCGTTCGTAAACCTTTCTCGCCAGCTCCAAGTGTCCGCCGTGGATCGCACCTTCCAAGCATTTGTACCAGTCAGGACACTCAAATCGCTCGGTCACATACTCCATCAGATCATCTCGGCCGACCGCGCCAGTCCAGTAAAACACCTCCACAAGTCTACGGGTCTCGATATGGATACCACGCGCTTGACACTCTTCGTATACCCACTTGACCATCTCCAGATCTCCATGCTTCGCCATGTATTGGAGAAAGCGACCCATATCAGTCGCCTTGAACCCGTAACATCGGCTGGAGTGCTCAATCAACCAACGCGCCATCACCGAGTCGTTCCGCTCTAGCGCTTCCACGAGTTCATAGCCACTCCAGATTATTCGTGACGCATGTCGCTCGACGAACCACTGCAGGATTCCGAGCTGTCCACTCTTCGCCGCCTCGTTCACAGCCTGGCCAATTCTCCCCGTCGGCAAATACTGATCAACCAGCCACTTCACAACGCATTGGTCACCGAGATGGACTGCATGGACCAGCGCGCTCGAGAATCGTTCTTGCTTGAACAATGGCTCCATGTCCGCTGGGTCGTTGGCGGCAACACGTTTCAACAGGCGCAAACGTCCCGCGCTCACCTTCTCCGTCGCCTCTGGTAGCGTCCAGCGCGGTGCCGGGTCGAAGAACGCGTCAATCAGACGGACGATGGCGTCGATAGCGTCTATGGCGGGGTGTGCGCGGCATACGACGGCGACGCTTGTCAGTGTGGGGAGCATGTCGGGGCTTGTGTGCACTTCTCGCTTCAATCTGGTTCTCGGTCGATGCAAATTGCTCATACTCGTGAATTGGGTAGTAGACCATACAATGGGCTACAACTGACGAAGGTTCGCTTTGCCGGCCAATCTGCGTCTCGCCAACGCCCGGAGCAGAAAGATCAGCGAACGTTTGTGCTCGCCTTCCTGGCGAGCTTGCAAAAGCGAAAGTAGAGTGCGCCGACCACGCTGTCCAACCGACCACACCCCACGCTATTTTTTCTTGGACAGTTCCTTGTCCACTCCACCGTCTCGCCCATACGCTGCATGAGCCTCGTCCCGCTGCCTGGCCATCAGCCATCAATGCTCCACACGTCACACATCACAATGGCACACAATGGCACCAGCGGTCTCTCAAATGTGGACGTCAAGGTGCGAGGTTGGTGGTTGCCACCGAGCCGACAAGAAGGGAATGTTAACGAAGCGAGGCTTGACGACCGACTCATGAAGGGTTGCAGCTGCGGTGATATCTCTTGTGACGGTTGAAAACCATCAATTGAAAGATTGGCGATTGGTCATTCGCGGCAATTATTCGCCAACAGCCAGGCACGACACATTTGTCTCGTCCCATTTCATCGTGCGACGGCACCACTCGTGACTACAGTCATTTGTCGAGCTTCCAAGTGACCGTGCCATCTGCAAACTGCTTAGACTTCGTTTTGACAATGTTCTAATGCTCACCTGTCCAGCTGCATTCCAGTTTGATTCTGTGGACGCCAGTTGGTTGTCGAGTATGTATCCGCCATCGCGCAGCCGTCGCCCTATCGATGCGTTGGACAGTGGACCTTCCGGCATAGAAGCAACACGGTCGTTCGGAAGAGCTTCCGTCAAAGGTACCATTGCTTCTAGCTGAACTGGTTGCAGCTCCTGTTGTTGCACTTTGATGGATTCTTGCGACCGCGGTCTCTTCAAGTCGGATTGCTGGATGAGCGACATCAGAGATTACTGATATTGACTCTCAGCACGTCCACCTGAGTTTGTAGATCCTAACTCGGGTGCCATAAAGTCTGTCTCCAAGTCGACATCCCCGCAGAGTGTGACAACCGATGGTGGTCGGAGCTCCACGACGCGAACGAAGAATATGTTCCCGCCATGGATTATAATAATAGTCGAGTTTGAACTGAGCACCGTGAATACTTAAGAAGCTGTTGATGGAGAATTCGCTGCAACGCCGCACGGTCAGCAGGGATCGCAACTGTCTCGCTCGAAAACGAATGACTGAATATACTACCTTTGGGTAGATCTCGGCAGACAAATCGAGGAATGCACTCGAGTCAGGTTGCAAGCGGCAGTGCACTCTTCGTGGTACGTTGACGATGCTGGTGGTGATAGCGTTTCCGTCCTCCTTATTAGCTTTTCATCGATTAAAACCCATGACGATTTATAATTCAAACGTAGCCGTTCTGTAACGTTATCAAATTCGACGGATGAAGATATTGGGTACCTAATGAAAAATGACCAAAGTAATGTCGCATCTGATAAACCACCAGCCACAGTCCGAATCAGATCATCAAACAACCTAACCGATACGTATCATCACAAAATGCACTAAGTGCGCGCGCACTTTGTTGACCCCAGACTGACTTGTGGCATCTGGCGTGCCTTCCTGACTGACGAGTGCGCGGCCGACTTCCGTTGCGCCGACTTCGGTGTGGGAATCTGAGGCCACCAGCGCCTGGCGAAGCGCGCGCGGCCGCCTGCGACCAGAGCCCTCTTCCTCCGTCCTTCGACTCCGGTATCCATCACGACATGGCGGAGCTGGTCGCGGCGTCGACGCCTCGCCGAGTCCGCAAGCACTGCTCGTCCTCGGGCTGCTCGAAGGTGGACGCCGGTGGCGGCTTCTGCGTGGGCCACGGCGGCGGCAAGAAGTGCTCGTTCCCGGGATGCACCAAGGGGTACCAGACCGGCGGCTTTTGCCGGAAACACGGCGGCGGCGCGAGGTGTCAAGTACCTGGCTGCACAAAGGTTGATGCTGGTAAAGGGATGTGTCGAGCGCACGGCGGCGGTCGGCGGTGCCAAGCTCCGGAATGTCCCAAGGCCGACGTCGGCGGCGGGTTCTGCACGATGCACGGCGGCGGACGGCGTTGCAGCGAGCCGGGATGCACCAAGATCGACCAGGGCGGCGGTCGCTGTCGTGCACACGGCGGCGCCAAGCGGTGCAAGAAGCCTGACTGCACGCAGCCCGCGCGAGGAGCTGCAGGGCTTTGCTCGGCGCATGGAGGCTCCCGAGTGTGTGCCGCCCCCAACTGCCGACGACTCGCGCGCGGCGATCGTGACGGCAAGCTGTGCGCGAGCTGCGCCAGGCGCCATCGTCAACTGGACGAGACGTTGGTGGTGACGGATGCAGAAACAAAGCCAACGGACTGGAGACCACAATTGACAATCGACGTCAGCGACAAGAGTATCGCGCGCATGAGTGATGATGCCATGATGGTTCCGACCAAGCTCGAGAAGCAGACGTCCTCGAACGATAAGTGCGACGGCAGTCAGGTCGCCAATTGTCTCGACAATGGCTGCGCGAGGAGCTACGGCAGTAGATGCAACTGCACCGAAAACTGCACCTGCAACCACTCGTCCCCGACTTCCAGCACGTCGCTCATGCTTGGCCAGCGCTCGATGGCGCCGGTAAGCACGCCACTAGAAGATGACGAGCTGTTTCAGCCGCGCAGCCAGACTGTCAGCATGAAGCGGTTCCTTGTTCGGGTTCAGCTGCACCAAGAGCAGGCCGACAGCATATTCAACATCGACTCTGTTGTCGCCTTGATCGCCACCCTTCCTGGCGTACGTAGCGCACACACCTATTCCCGAGACGAGCACCTGTCGCCTCCACACTGCGAAGAAAACGGTGCGAGCACTTGCTCGGGTTTGACACAGATGGTTGTCGTGCGTGGCAGCCTTTCGCTGGACTTGCGATCAAATCTCGCGTCGCTGTCAAGCGTGACCCTGTGTCAAGTTGAGATTGTCGAGGAAACCGAGTTGGCGTGGATGCGAAACGAAGTCGTGCTGCTTGTCGACGGGATGATGTGCGCGGGGAACTGCGGTTCCACTGTGTTGAGGGCAGTCCGATCCGTTGATCACGTCGAATCTGCACACCTGATCTTTGACGAGCGACGAGTTGTTGTGCGCGGCGAAATGGGAGCTGACAAGCTGTGCGAAACCATCTCCTCGATCGGGTTCGACGCGCGAGTCGAAGAAACAACTCCGTTGCCGAGACAATTCCGCTTTCGCGTCAACCAACTGGTGTCAGCATCAAGGGAGCGGACTTTGAAGCAGTCGTTATCCCGAGTCGAAGGCGTCGAAGAGGTTGTCGTTTTGGCAGAGCCCTCGGAAGTCTTCGTGGTCGCGATGCTTCAAGATGCTTCGAAATTGATCGAGGGTGGTTCGAGTGCTGGTTTTGCCTTGGTTCCGTTGCTTGCGCCTGATGCACCTCAGGAAGAATCATTTGGTGACGGTACCGCACTGAGCTCGCCGAGGTTGTCCCTGTCCTGCGAGATCGCCATGAGCAGCTTCGCAGACTTGCCGGAGTCGGACCGACCCGATGTCGCTGATGTCGACCCATCGCACACGTGTGATACCAGTGTTTGTCCACAGAACTCGTGTCCTCGATACATGATGACTGTGGCGCACGCGGCTGCGCTTGCCGTTGGGTGGTCCGTTCCAGGTTGCGGCATGGCGAACGGCCGAGAGTGCACATGTGGCGATGCGTGCAAGTGCAAAGGCTGTCCACAGCACAACCCAGGGTCTTGAAGAGCGAGGATGTGTCAACCATTTCGGCTTAAGTTGGGATCCGTGTGCTGCTGACAGTGAAGCTGTAATCTGTCATATTTATGGTTCACAAGACATTCTTGCTGTTTGCCGTTTTCCGTGTCGTCATCTCTCGTACAAGCTCAAAGCTGCTTCCGCCAAGCTGGAACGGCACGAGGCTGAATCGGAATGTGGCCAAAGCTTCGCACTCTCGCGTTGGGGGCTGCCTCGCCGCCTGGGACATAGGCGTCGTGTGCGCTCTGGTGCTGACGCTCGCGACTCTTCTTGCGCAACTCACGCTTGCTGAGGTCGCGAGCCTTGGAACTCACAGTTGCTTCGAGGACGCCGTTGCTTTCGCGTGATTTTGACCCTGGTGTGGTCGTCGATTCCACCGAATGCGGCCGCGGTGGCAGGGCGGTCTGGATTTGACGCCGTCGCTCCATCTCCTCAAGACGCGCGCGCTTGGCTTTGGCTTTATCGATAGCAAGTCGAGAACGCTCGTCCAAGTCTTCTTTCCGTGGCTACCCAAGTACGATAAAGAACAGTAAGCACAAGGCAAGAGTATATGAATAATGATGGGGTTGTGCGTACTGGAGACGGCGCTGGCAGCTCTTTGCTAGACGCCGACTTTAACATCGTGGCCTCTTCCTCCTTTTGCAGCTTGTACAGCAACAGCTTCTGTTTGGTCTCCAGCTGAGCTTGTTTCCTCTGCAACCACATATCCAATTGTTAACACCATACGGTCGAAACTTTCCTCGAAACACTGATCACACCTTGGCTTCAACCTCTTCGCGCTGTTTCTGTAGCTCTGCCTCGCGCTCCGCTAAATCGAGTTCTTGCTGCTGTTTCTTCTCCCGCCACTCTTTCAGCAGCTCGACCTTCCTCGCTCTTTCTCGTTGGCCCCATGGTTTTTCAGGCTTTGGACTACCGTCGGATTTGTTGCCATCGTGCTCAGGTTCCTCGCCACCCGGTTTGCCGTACTCGTCTTCCGGATCTACACCGTCATGGTTCGAAAGCAATTGTTCCCGCTGCTTCTCCTTGCTCTGTCTCCACTCCAGAATCACGCTTTTCTTCTCCTCGACGAGCCTGATGTGGCCGATGTACCACTTCAAATGGCTCCGAATCGCCTCCTCCGTCTTCATGACCAGTTTTCGCACACACCTCCGGATAAACCGTGCGGCCAATGCTTCGCAGTCGATATCCGCATTAGAACTCGCGCTTGTGTCCAACTCACGCACATCTTGGTTGGATGGCGAAGGTCTTGGAGCATTGTCGCCATACCATTCAAAATGGCGGAGGAGCGTCTCGTCGGACAATCCGCATTTTGCTAGTACCAGCTGGAAGACTGCGTGGTCGCGGTCGTCCCAGCCTTCTTTCATGCCTCCAGATTGCAGGATCATCTCGTTGAGATGGCGAACTCGGCTCACCATGTTCGCTTCCGAGCTTTCTTCGTTCCCAGTCCTGTCACCCGGAACATCGTGGCCGTTGGTGTTGTGCTCGTTGCTGTTGGGATTGATGAGATGAACGACATCAGTACGGTCCGGTCGAGATCGGTTTGTCTGCATCGCGCTTGCTTTCTGGACGTGAGCACGGTTGTCGTTCTGGTCGCTCTGCTCCCACTTCTCCATCTTCTCGACAAATATGTTTAGCTCCTTGGCAAGAATGTTCTCTTCAAAGACGTAGCTCTCGAACGCCTTCAATTGACTTACTCGGAACTCCGAGAGCGACGTCTCCATGTCCTGGATGAGCTCTTCCAGCTCTGCAAAGAACTGCGCTCCATTCCGCATCTGCATGACCTTGACGGTGATCGTCGATGTCTTCCGCCGAAGCATCGACAATTGCTGGAGCAGAGCTCGACTGTCGTGGCTCCGCTGTATCCCGACCTCTTCCAGCTGCCTGTTGATCAAGCTCGGAGTATTGGACGGAGACGACGAGCTGGACGCGCCGGCGCCAGAGTAGAACGCTCTCCATGCGGTCAGGCACTCCTTCTCGACCGACGCGATCCGCTGCGCAAACTGCAGCTGCTTCTCCATCCACTCGGCTTCGTTCTTCCCCATTCGCCGCTTGGCTTGCTCCTTCTCTTCATTCGCTTCTCGGCGACACACAGCGGTGATTTTTCTTGTAGTCGCCACCCGATGAGATCTGGAACCAGTCGCCGGCTGGCGGGTTGCCTTGTCTTGTAATGACGGCAGTAGTGCGTGGTGCGCGCCATCAGACGACCGCTCGCTCCGCTCCGTCTGGATCCCGCTCCGTGCCGCAGAGATCTTGCTCCTTAGCCGCGTGGCTGTCGACTGCGACTGCTCCTTGTCAAGGGCTCGCTGCTCCACGACTGCCTCGATCGTGCGATTAATAGTCGGCTGTCGAACGGCCGCCGCCGCCTCCCGCCGGCCTGGAGACTCTGCCACGTGTGTCCGGTGAATGTGCTGGTCGCTGGCCGCGCGAAGCTGGTGCAGATGCCGCGACTGCTGCTCGCCGAGCGGCTTCCTCGCCGTCTTCGGGTGGTGCATTGCAGCGAAGAGGTGTGGCAAGGAAACAGGGAAACTTCAACGATCCAATATAACGTTCGAAACAGAATTATAAGTCAATATAACGTTACATTACACGTGTGTTTGTAGAATCTGACACACGAATTCAGGTCGATCTCAAACATGAGCAGCAACGGCGAAGAAGCGGATGCCGTCGCGATCGTGGTCGTGTACGGCCACCAGGAGTACGTCGGTGCTCGTTAGAGTGATGGAGAGACTCGCTGTCTTTGTCTGTACCTGACACCGCTCACTGACTCGCTCTTGTTCGCTGTGGGGACGCAGATACACAGTCGAGACGGCGGTGCTTGAAGTGACTGGCGACTCGGCCGATGTGGCGGTCGAGCTGCTGCAGTGCCAGCTACTATCCCTTGTGGGCATAGCTCCCGAGGACCAGGTCCTGTTCTCATCGGACGGGGAGGTGGTGTACAGTCCGCGGGACGCTGCGTCATCTTTCGCGGTCTCGAGGACGCGTCGAACGCGACTGTTTCTGTTGTCGACTACCGCAGCAACCCAAACTGCAGCCCAGCCTGTCGCGCCGGATTGGCAGCAGATATGCACCAGGTGCACGTTCGGCAATGTGCCTGTTGTGCAGTCGGTTTTCAGGAAAACTGCCGGAGGAGCGAGTTTGGTGTGCGGTCCCTGCGCGCGAACCTGCTCAACAGGTGGGTTGTCACTTGCTGCACTCTTGTTGGAGGAAATGTCTGAGTAGTTTTGTGGTGCTGGCGTTCGTGCTCGATAGCGTTTCAGCCTGTGCACCCTCTCGAGTGGTCCGAGCTGCCAAGTGTGAAGGCGAGGTTCATATCGGACATTGCCATCGTTGCTGGAGAGGTGGATGCTCTTGCCCCGGAAGGGTATACGAAGCTTCCTGGCGATTTGAACTTTGGAGCAGACGGCGACTATGTGTACTTGTGTGTCAAGCGCGGTGGGAATCGCGTGATTACTCAGCTGCACGTCCTTGTTGCACCTCCAAGCAGCAGTGCTGATGGTGATACCAAGAAGCGACCCCAAACCGACACGACTTTGGCAGTCGACTGCAATAGCGGGAACAACGCGAGCCTGGCGTCTGTTCGCCTGGGCTTTAATGCTGTTTCACTCGCGGATGCTTCCAGCAAAGTCGATACGCTAGCAATCACTGACATCGCCATTGTGTGCGATGACTCTCGACCGCCACCAGGTTACATCAAGATCCCCATCAACTTGAACAGCGGGACAGTCAGCAGCAAGACAGTGTTCTTGAGCTACCATTTGTCTCCCATCGGCGGGTTCGCCTGTGATTCTGGTCGCGAGCACAGTGACTTCGGCGAATGTCTCTTCGCAAGTCGCTTTCTGAGTGGAAGCGTGACCTCCATGTTTGATCTCGATCCGGAACGATTGGCGTTTGTGCGATTGGCGTTGGCAGCTGATCGCAAGCGAAGTGACTCTGCAGCGTTGGAAGCCCATTATCGTCGCCACGAACCGACGATGGTGAAAAAGCTGCAGGACGGTATTCAGCGCGCGAAATCGTATGAAAGCAAGGAGATGCAGCAAGAGGCGCTGAGGCACATTCCTGTTCAGCTGCTAGAGGAGCGAGCGCGAGCGAATCCGTCGCCGATGCCCCTCTTCCAGGACGAACTCGTCAAGCAGCTGCTCCATTGGTTCAAGGGCGAGTTCTTTTCGTGGATGAACCAACCGCGCTGTTCATCGTGCAATCACGAGAAAACGTCGCTCAAGCGAACAGAGGCTCCGCAAACGCAAGAAGAGCGAGCGGGTGGTGCGAGTCGCGTCGAAGTATTCCAGTGTCCAGCATGTGCGCAATTTACTCGCTTCCCGCGGTACAACGACCCTATCAAGCTCCTGAGCACACGAACTGGGAGATGCGGGGAGTGGGCTAATTGCTTCACACTGTGCTGTCGTGCCATGGGATTTGAGGCGCGCTACGTCCTCGACTTTACAGACCATGTGTGGACGGAAGTGTATTCTGAGCATTCCAAGCGGTGGCTTCATTGCGACTCGTGCGAAGACCAGCTGGATTGCCCGCTAACGTATGAAGTTGGATGGGGAAAGAAGCTTTCGTACATTTTCTCATTCTCGCGTGACGAAGTGGTTGATTCAGCGAAACGGTACACGCAGAACTGGGATGCCATGAAATCGAGACGGCGCGATGTCAGTGAGAAGTGGCTCAGCGCCAAAATTGACGAACTGAATCAAAGCATGTGGCGACAGCTTCCTGCAGAGCGAGTGAACATTCTTGAGGAGCGGGCCAAAGTTGAGCGAGAAGAGCTGTCTCGTGGTCGCGTGGCCACTGCTGGCGAAGTCAAGGGACGCGTATCGGGTTCGGCTGAATGGAAGAGCGGGCGGAACGAGGATGGAACGAGCGGGTTTGCCAGTGTGGACGGTTCAGCAGTTGACCAAAGCTCGGAGAAAATACGTACATCATTATCCAAAGCTGAGGTCCTTCAACAGATCCTCAAGAATCTCGTGGTTGGGTGTGGTGTGGAGCGGTGCTTCAATCCGTATTGTGCCCTGAGCCAGTCTGCCGCAGCCAAAATCAAGTCGTCTGACGTGAATGCGCGCGCAGCACAAGCGATTCCGATGATCAGCGAGCTTGGCAACAATGGGCTCTCAGCTGAGGCACTGCTGCTGCTCTCCTGTCCGTCTTCAGCCAAAGATATCCGCTCGTTCACATTGGAGTTCAATCCCAGCGCGTATTATCCGCTGCAGGATCCTCCAAGATCGTCAGCATCGGACAATCTGATCGACATTTCTGGCAATGAAAAGCATGTCGGAGGTACTGCGATGGATGGTGCACTGCGCAAGCCTTTTCGGATTCCTGATGTGGATAGCACCGCCCACGATGATCATGCTTTCGGCTTGCAACTGCTCGACGGCCAGCAATTTGAAGCGCCAGCGGTTAGCGCAGAGTCAATTGTGTCGTTCCTGTTCCGTATTGATGAGCTTTCTCCGACTACAAACCACTTGAACGATTCGGAAGTGTGCATTGAACTGGTTTTCGTCCCCACCGACACCAACTCGACAGGGATGAGCTTTCAAGTCGTACGAGACCGAATGCACAGCACATTTTACTGTCAGTTCAAGCCACAAGACGGTGCGGAATGGATTGCGTCTGGAGTGGTGTCTCTCGACTTTTCTCGCTACGGTCACATCGGAATCCAGCAGTCAGCACACGAGTTCGTGGCGATCCTGAATGGCGCTGAGGTTCTGCGAACGCCGACGGAGCAATCTGGTCATTTGAGCATGAAGAACGTGCTCATTCGGAAACCTCAGGTCGCTGGCCAAGACAGTCACCGGATCGGCGTGTGCATTAGTCATTTTGCCATATTTGATCGAGATTCCATCAGTGACCTCGCAGAAATTTGCTCCAAGATGAGCCAGCAGTTTGTTTCGGCGCCACTGCTTCAAGCGTACGGGGCAAACGGAGTAGTCAGTGGGAAGCGATGTGCGGAGGCAGTGGCCAGTGCAGGATCGGGCTATCGAGTGCTACGCATATTATGTAAGTCTTGCGCTCGGGGTTTGATGCGATATATGGTGCTTGCTCACTGTTTTCGTGTTGCATGAGCAGTGTGGGGCGGTGAGTTTCTCGACGGGATACAATTCATTTATGCGCCAATAGTCCCTACGAGCAGCGCCGAGCCGGAGATTGCCGGCTCGTTTGTCGGGAACACAAAGGCGAAGAACTCGATTAAGACGCCGACTGTCAGCTTCGAGCTGTGTCCCGAGGAGTTCATTGTAGAAGTTCGAGGTCGCAAGGGAGCTTGGACTGACAGTATTTGCCTGCGCACCAACTTCGGACGTGAAGTGCGATGTGGTGGTGGCGGTGGTGGGGACTTTGCCGTCAAACTCCCCCCTGCTAGCGAGGTTCGAGCGATTACGTTCGACGTCGGCGACCACCTGACGGACTCCATCGCGTTCGTCATTGCAGGCGGGTCGACACTTCCATCTATCCAGTCGAGTGCGTACTCTATCGCCCTCTGAAATGAGTGTGTAACGCTGTATCTTACTGTATACACTGATGAACGATGCAGGCTCCATGATGCAACAGCTCCGGGGGATATTGGAGTCATCGTCGTCCACCTCCCGCCAAAGTGCTGTTGTTGCAGGTTTGTGTCGTTGTGTCGCCCCCAGAGACTGCCGACGTGCTTGCTGACGTATTGCTTGCCAGCGTTGCGATATCTGGACAACATTGCAAAGCAACCTGGGGAGACCAAGTTCCATCGCATTCGCGCGGGGAACAAGTTCTTCGTAGCCAACGTCGGGGTTCTCGGCGAGAAGACTCAGCGCGAGTTCATGCACTGGTGTGGGTTTGTTCCCGAGGAGGCTTCGGCAGCTGAGAGGAGCTACGCGTTCCGACCTGACGAAACCACGGCTGGCGATATTAAGTGTGGGGGGCCCAGCGAAACCGCGGAAGGTTCCGGCATTGGGATGGTCGCGGCTCAAGCACAGACACGCATGGCGTGCCTCCATATTCTTCAAGCCGACACGAAATAGGGCGTTGCTCAATATCACGTGAGTTATCCAAACTCGCCTGTCCTGCTTGATTGAATGATTGGTCCAGCACTTCGCTTGATCCACTCGTGTTAGCAGGTGACGCATGTACTGATGGCTGCAGGAGAGACAGTGGAGCGGCCAGTTGCATTACGACAGACGAACAGGGCGTGTGGGAACAAGAGCCATGCACCTACCTAGTGCTTCGAACGAGCTTGATAGTAATTCGTGTCGTGTTGTCGAGTGAGTTAACGCGTGTTATGTGGGGAATCCAACTGCAAATGGGTCATGAGGTGCCAGAGAAGCTCGGATCTATTGGACCCATGCGAACTGTACGCCATTCTCAAAAGCAGGTGTATTTTGCGATTCGCCGCACTGTCGACGTGCACGGGCTAACCGTGTTCTGGGTCGAAACCCGCTGATCAGGACATGTTTGGCGACTGAACGCTTCAACTTGCGCCGGACGAGCAGCGACGGCGCCACCAAACTAGAAAGGGAACGCTCGCGAGCGACGCTATCGCTGCAAGTACTGTAGCGGCCGACGCTACGCCACCGCTCATGCCTGTGGTTTCACCTGTAGCCATTCGCCCTTCCTGTCCAGTTCGAGCAAGGTCTTGGCCGAACCCGAGACGAGGACTATCCCGTCGGCGCGTCCATGCCGGAGCACTAAGCGGCTTCCTCAACGCGGCCCAGGCAAAGTTTTTGTTCGCGTCTGCGCTCGGCCAGTTCGCAATTTGCAGTCAAGGGATTACGAGCACAGTGTTTGTCAAGACTCCGCCATGAGCAACGCACGACTCAACACCGAGCAACGTACGATCACGGATGCCGACGTGTTGGGGCTGCTCTCGGGAGCGGCGCCGCCTCCGTACCCTCAGACGGAGGTAGGGGTGCCACCGCGCCGGCGCCGTCGCGCGAGGGTGGCGGTGCCGCTCCCGGAAGCAGCCAAGAGCCTCGACCCCGAGGAGGTGAGCCGCTTGCGGAACCGGTTGGCGGCCAAGAGGTCCCGCGACCGCGCCGCGCAGCGCACGGCTGACCTCGAAGAGATGGTCCGTGAGCTCTGGAAGCGCGTGCAGTACCTCGAGGCGCTCGTCGTCACGTTGCGTCCCGACCGGTCGGAGCTGTACAGCCAGTACGAGCCGTATTACGTGTCGCATTCGCTGCCGGCGCAGGGCAGCGAGCCAGCTCGCGCCGTCGACATGACGGAGCTCAGCTGGGTGCTCGACGCCGACGCCGACGCCGGTACCGCCAGCGACGACGGCCAGATCGCGTAGAGACTGGGCTCTCGATGCGGACGCAGCGAAGTGAAGCTGTGTTTGGAGGCTGTGGGTGAAGTGAACAAGGCCGAAACGGAGGACAGGGGCCAGGCTGGAGGAACGAGCGTGCTCGGGAGGTTTCGTCGAGTTTGGAGGGTTAGAACTCGTAGGTACAGTGCAGCGACGAAGTGAACACGGAGCCGACTGAATGCGTTATCGAGGAAGGTGCTATAGGCTGACTTCCATTCCGCTGGCTTGGCGGTGAGCCATCCACGCAAGTTGTGGTGGCGCTCTGGACCACTAGCAGCCAGAAACGTGGCTTCTCGGTGCACGAGACAGCTCGCCATCACTCCCTGCGTGTTCTCAAGCCATACCCTGAGCCTCTGTTCTCGTTCCGACGCTTGGTCTCGCAGTCTTGGATCGCGGCTGAGCGCCTTAGCGTTTGGCTCCAAAGTGTACCCATCGATTGTGAATGTTGGTCAAGTGAACCCACAGTTTCAAAACCAGGTGGGTTCAACTCGAGATCCCACATAGTGTGCCACGTTGGACAATTTTGCGAGATTACCTGCTTTTGACACCGGAACATGGCTACACAATCTGCCGAGCAGGTTCAGAATCTGCTGGATACTTGCACCCACGCACTGTAGCCTTCCGCTGCGAGCCAGTTAAGCCCCCCGAGCAAAGTAGTGCCGTTATCAGTGCGAGTGAAGGTATGGATTGACTTACTCTGCCATGTGCCGCGGCTCTGACCACATCGGGCCTCGACTCAGGCGCCTCACTTTTCAATCTGCTTCCTACCACGTACTCGCTTCGGCTTCTCAGCGCGTCAACGCGACTGACCATTAAGCTGCGGCCGCCATGAATGCGATGCAGATCGAGCCACCGACCGTGACACAAGCGGACGTGAACGAGCTGCTATCGCGCTCGAGCTCGCCCATGGATGCCGAGACGCAGTTCGGAAAGCCACCCCCGCGGCGCCGTCGTGCGCGCGTGGCCATCCCCGTGTCGCCCGAGGACCAGGCGCTCGGGCCAGAGGAGCTGCAGAAGAAGAAAAACCGCGTGGCCGCGCAGCGTTCGCGCGTGCGAGCGCAGCAGCGCACGGCCGACCTCGAGGAGATGGTGCGCGAGCTCTGGAAGCGCGTGCAGTACCTCGAAGGCGTCGTGCAGGCGCTCCGTCCGGACGTGACGGCGCTCTACAGCCAGTACGAGCCGTACGCCATCTCGCACCAGCTGCAGCCACAGGGCCAGCAACCGGCGCGGCCCGTCGACCTCACCGAGCTCGAGTGGATCTTGCGTCCGGACGCCAGTGACGACGATGCTCACTTCGCCTAGAGACGACGGCGGTCAAGGAGCACGACGAAACTCCCAACTAGTTGGATTTGATTTGATATATACTGAGCGTGAGTAGACCTCACGACGGCACTATAAACACCTGAAGAACTGTGATGCACGATGCACTCTACTTGGTCGCGTGGCGGTGGCAGAAGTCCGCAATGCGCGCGAACGCCTCGCGCAGCACGGTCGGTGGAGGCGCGACTACGATGCGGAAGTAGTTGGCGAGGGTGAAGCACTGGCCGGGGAGCACCACGACGCTCTCCTCCTCGATCAGCCGCTTGGCAAAGTCGATGTCGTCCTTAAAGCCGCGCAGCACATTCGTGTCGATCTTAATCTGTTCCACACAAATAGTATTAGATATACCCACATTTTGCATGCACAAACAAACAAATATGCAAACTAGAAACAGAACATACCATCGCGTACATGGCACCCTGAGGGATCGAGAGCTCGAGCCCGGGGATGGCGTCCACGGCCTCCTTGGCGAACACGGCGTTGGCCTCAAGGGTGGCGAAGTAGCTCTTCTTGAACTCCGAGATCTGCTTCTCGGCGTCGCTACCCGGCGTCGGGGTCAGCAGCTCCGGCACGATGCTCTGTCGTGAATGATGCAGGTTAGCACTGAAGTCTAAACAGTTCTGAATGAACTCGACGCACCTCGGCGAGCGAGTTGGGTGCGAACGTGAGCTGCGCGAGCTTGAGGAAGGCCTCCTTGACCCTGGCGAGCACTCCGTTGCGGTCGTGCACGACCAGCCAGCCGATGCGCCAGCCCGGGACGAGGAAGTGCTTGGCGAGACCGCCGAGTGTCACGACCGGCACAGTCGTCGACAGCGATCCGATCGGGTGGAACTGGTTGGAGCCAAAGGCCATGTCGCCGTAGATCTCGTCCTGAATAGGGGAGGAGAGAGTCTCAGTACAGCATTTGGATCAGCCTCTGATGCTTGGGCGTACCGCGATGATGGGGACCTTGTTCGCTTCGGCGACTCGCAGGATCGCCTCCAGGTGCTCCTGTTGATGGAACAAAACACGATGAGCCTCTGGAACTCAGTAGGACAGCACAGAGGATCTACCAAGTTGCTCACCTTGGAGTAGACGCTGCCGCACGGGTTTGACGGGTTGTTGATGAGGATGGCGCGCGTGTTCGAGTCGATCTGCGCCTCCATTTGCGCCAGGTCGGCCTCCCAGTTCTTCTCGGGCTGTTGGTCATGAAGGCAGCGGGTTAGCAAGAACTGACCAACATCTCGGGTTAACCTGGCCGAAGCACCTTACCAGCAGGTCGTAATACCGGAACTCGATGTTGTGCGCGTCGGCCGTGACCTCGTATACGGGGAAGCCCGGGCGAGGCACAAGGATGTTCTCGCCGCGACCCGCGAGACCCCACATGGCCATCTGGATGGCGCCAAGACATCCGTTCGTGAGGACCACGTCCTGTTCGCAACAAGGGCAGTCACGGAGGGTTAGCAGCGATACACACCGACAGCTCCAGACCAACTCCGACACGTACATCCTTGGTGACGGGGAAGGAGGGCGAGCTCTCGGTCTGCGCGATGGCGGCGCGCGCGGCGGCCGAGCCGACAGCCGGGAGGTAGCCGTTATGCTGCATGGAGCTGCGGGTGAACAAGGTTGGAAAATCACGTTAGCCCTCGAGCCTGCCAGAGGTTGAATGCAGTTGAACGCACCGAACATTGCGGACGATGGCGTCGGTCAGCACATTCGGCGGCAGCAGGTTCCCGTAGACAGTCGGGTCGCCTGTCGACAACACGGATTAGCAAACACGCTACCGCGTTGGATGAAATGGATTACCCGCTCTGTACCGATCGAGAGCGAGAGCAGCTCCTTGTCGAGGTTGCGCGGCTGCTTCTGAATGTTGTCGACGATCTCGCGGATCGGGTTCGCGCGGTAGTTGACAAACTCGGACGGCGCGACAGTGGTCCAGGCCTTGGGGCGGCTCGACGGTGCCTCGGCCGGGTTCGCGCTGCCGCCAGCATCGACTGATGAAAAATTGGTCATGCTTGATCAGTGGCGGGTAGTATCAAATGTCGATTGCGGAGCAGGTAGCCAAATTCGAAATGAGTTGAGCGAGCAGCGGCTAGCGAGTTTTTTAGGGCCGAACTTCTGGTCGCTGTCATCGCTTCAAGGCGATCGCTCGGCTGACCCGGCAATTGGAGATGCGCAACCGCCCAAGCAGCTCCACGAGCGTCTCAACATCCGGATTGCCCCGATTTGGCTGCATCATCTGGATGTTGAGACGCCAATGACACGGTTTTAGACAGATGCGTTTAGTGGTTTAGCCGCCGATTTAGAACAGATGGAGGCGATTTAATGATGTAACCGCTGGTCCATGTTGAAGATTTGAATTTGGACTTCGCTCCGGCCCACTGAACGTTTCGCGGTTCTCGGCGTCTCGGGTTGAAGGAAAATGGCTTCAACCCTGCAGCACAGACCGCCAGCGATCTTGTCCCTCCCAACTTCAACCTGAACTACAATCCGATTTAACTTGAAAGATATCCTCTTCGTTCAGTCTGTCCTCTGCCGCTTTGCTTTCTCCAGCTAAAACAGCGGTAAAATCCGCGCTAACTCGTGTTGAATTATTCAGCGCCAAAGCTCTGCATCGCAAGCCGCGATGTCATTGTCGATTGGCCCAATCGGTTTGAGCATTCGACCATCGAGTAACTCGCAGATCTTGGATGAAGCGCATGCCGCCGACGTCACGCGTCCGCCCGCATGTCGCATTCGACCGCGATCAGCCCAACGCAAGGTGGTCGTCTGCTGCAGGCAGAGGATATTTTCTGTCCACCTTCGATGTGGTTGGAACCAGCTACAAATCCACATGTGCTGTGTTGCCCCAGCGGATCGCATCACGCGCGCATAAACTCCCAGCGTGGGTGGATCGATGCGGACGAATCGACCACCATTTCTACTTCCCCAGCTCGGAAGGTATCTTTCCAAACGGAGCCATGCCCAACCCAGCTTGTGGGCCACAAATGCTACTTCATTCGTGCAAGTCAGCTTTGGTGGTCATACCTGCGGACCGCCACAAGGTGGCAAGGACAGCGTCAGTCACAAAGACGCCAACACCACAACTCGAACGCGAATCCGTGTTGAACGTGGATCAGTCGGCATCGAGCATGCTCGGCAAGGCATTGTTTATCCTAGGTTCGCCATCGCTTCTCGGCAGAAATGAATGAACGTTGGAGAGAGATCGTTGGTGCTGCTACTTCCGACGAGATGCTGCTGATTGCCACAGGGTATCGTTAGCTGTCGAGAAACATGAAGAGAACATGCAGCGGTTGTTGCCCCGCATCTGACCTGCCACGCTAGCGGAACTGCGACTTGAGCACGAGCAGGCGGCCGTCGATGGCGTCCACCTCGACGTCGCAGATGGTGCGCAGGATGTCCTTGAGCAGCGCCTTGTCGTTGTCCGTCACGATCACGCGGCGCAGCTTCTTGAGCAGGTCGCGCGTGCGCATGCGGCCGCCGTAGCGCATGAGCTCCTGCTGCACGCCGGCCTCCGTGAGTCGTGTAGTCGACGAGGACGAACTGACAGTCGTTTTGGGCTGCTTGGTCGGCGTGCCATCCGTGTGAGCCTGGTCGGGGTTTGTGCGCTTGTTCCCGACCCCAGTGGCGCCGTCGGCACCCCCAGTCGAGACCTTCTTGCCAGCGCCGTTTGCCTCGCTAGCTCCACCGGCCTTTCCATTCTCGGCCGCAGCTCCACCAGCCGCGTTCGAGGCGCTACCGCCGCTTGAAGCCGGAGCCTCGTCCGACCGATCTCGGATGATGTTGCCGCCGAGGTCGCGCTTGATCTTGTCCATGTCCTGGGCGGTGAAGTTGTCGTCCTCGTCTTCCCCGTCGCCCTCCTCGCCGTCCTTCTCGTTGCCCGTCTCGAGCATCTCGCCACTTTGCGCGCGCTTGAGCAGATCCTTCATTGCCTGGCCCGTCTCCGTCAGCTTGCCCGTTCCCTCTGGGTCCACCTCGAACTCATCGCTCTCCGAGTCCGACGGCACGCCCTTCACATCGTTGTCGATCTCCGCGTCGCTCTCGTCATCGTCGAACTTCTCGTCAAAGTCGCCACCGTCCTCGCCCGTCGGACCAGCTTCCTCGGTCGCCTTGGGTCGCGCCACGCGCCGCGGTCGCGCCGTTTCACTGACATTGAACATGTCTTCGGCCTCGGACTTGACGCGAGCGCCGCCTCCCGCCCCGCCGCCGCCACCACCACCCACGGCACCCGTACGCATGCGCGGCGCGCTGACCGTGTCGTTTCCGCCAGAGTCAGGCTTGTCCTCGCCCGCGAGCTTGTGGTTCATGAGCCAGCGCTCGACCGCACGCTTCTTCTCATTGTTCAGCTCCTCGGCCTCCTCCAGCGTGAGCGTGCGGTAGCCGAGGGGTTTCTTGAACCGGAACCACTGCTCCACAGGCATAACCGAGAACTCGTCGTTGTGCCGGTTCTTCACCAGCAGCATGTACGTCGACTGCTGGCCGCCCTCGAACGTGCCGAGGAACTTGTTGCTGCCGTCCTTGTCCTCGATCACCCACCCGTTCTGCCGCGTGTCCTTGCGGCGTCGGCGACGGCGCTTCCGCAGCGCAGGGTTGTACCCCACAGGCTCCTCCTCCTTCTTCTCCTCCTCGTCGTCCACGCGCTCGGGCTCCGGGTACATCATGACGGGCTGCGAGCACTCGCTCAGCTTCGGCAGCTTCGGCAGGTCGAAGCGAGCTATGTTGTAGCGCTTGATGGACGGCGTCGCGCGCAGCACGAACGTCTCCATCTCCCCCGCGGACCCCGCGGACCCGAGCGAGCCGCCGGCCGCCCCCGGACGTCCACGGGGGCCGCCGTTCGCCACAGGTCTCTGCTGGTTGCGCTGCATTTTGCCAAGTGGGCGGTTCGTTTCCGGATCGCGACTGAGATCCGATAAAGTACGAACCGAACCACGTTATTACGTATTTCTCGGTACTGGTGCTGAATAGTGTGGAACCACCGACAATTCTGCACATTCGTCTCCACCTCGATTTCGCGGTCAAGCCGAGCGACAACAGCAGCAGCCTCGCTGTCTTTTGTCATCTCGTCCGACCCGCTGCGCTGCATATTTCAAAGTGAGGACCTCAAGCCACACTTTTCTTGAAGCTTGGTGTGGAGCAAGTCTGGATACGCATTGCTAGATGGAGCGAGCACCTTTGGGTTCAAGCACTCGACACTCATTCTCGTGAAGTGTGTGCGATATGCTGTTTTCGTAAAATGCGGATTTTCAAGAACCGAACTTATCGATGATGCAGATCATGGTCTCGTGAGTGCTGGTCGTTCGACCCGAATGCGAAAGATCATCTCCAGTCCCAAATCGTTATGGCGCGCGGACAGCAGCGACAAGAGCAGCAGGCGCGGCCAGCGGCGGAGCAGAAGCAACGGACAGAGGACCACATGAACAAGAAGGACAAGAAGCCGAGAGCGAAGGGCGGGCCGAAGCCTCGCAACGCGTCGAGCGAGCGCGTGTTTGTGGCATGGGACGACGCAGTGAAGGGCCAAGCGAGTCAAAGCAGCGATGGACAACCTGCGTCTTCGATCGGCCAGCGCTCGTCGAATCTGGCAGAGGAGAAGGGACCTGCTCAAGCCAACAAGAGCAAGAACAAGAAGAAGGGCAAGAATCAACAGAGCAAACGCACTGTGGGTCGGGACGACTTCGAGGAGGACGCTCTTATTGGCGGGAGCGATGAGGACGACAGTGAAGTGGATGCCGACACGTTCGGAGGGAGCAAGTTCGTTATGCTGGACATTGAAGACGAGCTGGAGGAGTTGGTGCTCGAGGCGTCAGCAGGTGGAGGCGGTAATGCTGGTCGACGGCGACTGAATGCAGCCTTTGCGAAGCCCAAACGAAGCAAAGCCAAGTTGAAGGAGGAGAAGTCTGCCAAGGGAGGTGATGAGGGACGCGAACGCTCAGGCAAGAAGAAGACAGTATACGTGAAGAAGACACGGACGACAGCCAGCACTACGACGGAGGTTTTCGAGCAAGTTGAGGGAGATGCAACGGCATTGCCACATGAAGGCAAGAAGAGCAACAGACAGAGTGCAGCCGTCGCTGCGTCGCGTGAAGGAAAGCGACAGGGAGAACACAAGACAGCTCGAGATCATGCCAGCAGTCGTGGTGGCCAGTCTGACAAGGCTCCTGCTGGGAACGGGAATCGAAGCAAAGGCAAGCAAGACACGAAGTCTCAGTCACGATCGGATGCGGCCCGGGGTCGACCTGGCAATGACCGGTCCGTATATACGGAGTATCTTACCCGTGACGATGTCACCAGGGGACTCGAAGACGGTTCGCTGCTGCAGGGCAAACTCCGCGTGAACGAAATGTATCGGATGGACGGCTACGTTACTGTCGATGGCATCTCGATGGATATTCTCGTCAAAGGAATGGAAGATCGGAATCGCGCCGTGCACAGTGATCTCGTGGTTATCAAGCTGCACCCAGAAGCGGAGTGGAAGGCTCTGGGCGACGCAAAGGCGGATGCTGACGACAACGATAACCAGAGCAAGACTAGTATTCCTCGGCCGTCCCCATTGCTAGGTGCAGACATTGATGAGACGGCGTTGCACTCTTTGTGGCGTCCGAATGTAGACTCGACACATTGTATCCTTCAACGCTCGGCTGACAAGGAGAGTGTCAACGCGCCGAACAAGCAACGCCTCGCTGTGGCCAACCTCAACCAACAGATCCAGAAGTGCCGATCACGGCCGACAGCGGTGGTGGTGTTCATTCTAGCAGCGGGCAACGCGAACGGGTATATTGGCACTCTCGAGCCGAAGTCGAAGGTCACGGATGTGAATGCGACTCTTCCAGGTGACGACAACTACGCGTACTTCAATGCGCAAGACCAGAGACTCCCGCGACGTATTCACATCCCGCGACTCCAGTTGCCGGACGAGTTCATCCGCCGCCCGGTCTTCTATTCGAAAACGATGCTTTGCTTTTGCCGAATCAAGTCGTGGGCAACCGAGTTTCGGAGTCCCATGGGCGAGTTTGTCAGGACGGTCGGCGAGTACACTGGCATTGAGACTGGGATCTCTGCGATTCTCTCCAAGAACGGTCTCCAAGACCACACCGTCGACTTCGACAGTGCGATCTTGGAGGAGCTCGATGCAAAGTACGGGACGAGCGGCGAGAAGTGGCAAATCCCGGAGGAGGAACTGCACAAGCGTCGAGACTTTCGTGATTTCCAGATCTTCAGCATTGATCCGTACAACGCGCGCGACTTGGACGACGCTCTGCATATTCGCGCGCTGGACGACGACAGAACGACTTTTGAGGTCGGCGTGCATATCGCGGACGTCACGCATTTTGTCGAGCCTCACTCGTTGCTGGACAAGGAAGCTCAATCGCGCGCTACAAGCGTGTATTTGCCGAACCGCGTTCTGCCAATGCTTCCTCGGATCTTGTGCGAAAAGCTGTGCTCATTGCAGCCGCAAGTGGACCGCCTGGCGTTTTCGGTGGTGTGGCAAATGAAAGTGGACGGCACTCTGGTCGATGGAGTGCAGCCATGGTTTGGCAAGTCGATCATTCGCTCATGCTGTAAGCTGGACTACGGCTCGGCCCAGAAGATGTTGGATGGTGCCATTACAGCAGAAAGCCTGGACGAGTGGGAGGTTGATCGGCGTCCGATTCCTGGCGAGAACCCGAAGATTACGAATGCAACCGTGATCCAGAGTGTGAAAGACTTGTGGGCAATTGGCGAGAATCGGCGTGCAATGCGCTTCGAGACTGGCGCCATCAGCTTGAACGACATCAAGATCGTGTTTTCGCTCGACTCGAAGGGAAACCCGACGCAGTTCGGTTCGTACCAGATCAAGGACAGTAACCGACTGGTGGAGGAGTACATGCTGCTAGCCAATTACTTGGTTGCGCAGCAGCTGCTGCATGCGCATGGGCCGCTCGCCTTCATTCGTCACCACCCGGAGCCCGTGGCTCGTGCGATGGAGCTCGCTCTGGGCTTACTGAATGAGCATGCGTTTGACATCGATGGGACCACGACCAAGCGACTGTCAGATTCGTTGGATCAGGTGCGCCAACGCCACGGAGAGACGACGTTCGCGATCGTCCAGGCACTGTTGATCAAGCCCATGAAGCCAGCAGAGTACATGGTTGCTGGGAACGGCGCATCTCCCGAGTCGTGGCGCCACTACGCGCTCAATATCCCGTACTACACGCACTTTACGTCGCCAATTCGTCGGTACGCTGATGTGATTGTTCACCGCCTGCTTCAGGAGAGCGTTGTGAATGCATCGACCAGTGAGTTGCCTGTCCCTGGCGCCTCGAACTTGGAAGCCAGACTGCTCGAGTATACCTCTGTCGCTCAGAACTGCAACGAGAAGAAGATGACTTCCAAGGCCGCCGAGAAGGAGTGCGACGAGGTGTTTTTGTGCGCATACGTGAAGCACCTGGGAGCCGTTGACGTCACGGGTGTGGTCATGAGCTTGGGCCAGAAGAGCTTCACCGTGCACATCCTCGAGCTCGGCTTGGAGCGCAGGTTGTTCTTAAACGATCTGCACATTACAGGCTCGTGGAACGAGAAGGCGAAGACGCTGACGATTGAAGTGCCGCCACCGAACAAAAAGGGGAAGAAGGCAAACAAAGCGAAACGCAACGGCGACAGTGACACCACATCGACACCACCCACTGATGGCTCCAAGGTTGAAGAAGAGGCGGCGCCGACGACGAAGCAGCTTCTCCAGCTGTCGTTCATGAAACAAGTGCGACTGAGGATGTCGGCGACGACGAAAATGCCTCTTGCGCTCAAGTTTGCACTGATCGGAGCTGCGTAGAGTGCAAGTGAGCGGCAGCAATAGCGACCGAGACCTGAAAGTGGTTCAGTAGCTCGCGTATTTGGTCCGATAGGATGTAAAATAAGGGCGACGACTGCAGACTCAGACATTGACATTTTTGACTCCCTGCGCTTCTTGGCAGTCTACCTCACACTACTACCGAGAGATCTTGTGACTTGCAGCTCATCTCTCGCTCTCTCTGTCTCTTTTGAAAGTCCAGGTGCTGCCTAAACTAGTTCGAGCGCGTCGAACACGACGGATGCGTGAAGGAACTCCTCGTCCGGGTCGGTCGAACCGCTGGCGATCGTGAGCGTGATTGTGTTGGTGCCCGTGACGAGGTACTTGGACGGGATCGTGTACGTGTACGTCTTGTAATTGCCCATCGTGACGCCACGGGTGACACCACGGGTCTTGACAGCAACGGATGCCGGCACGCTTGGCGTGTACTTACTGTTGACGGTGATGGAGTTGCGGCCGCTGCTCTGCGCGAGCGAGACACCGATCTTGAGCGTGCGGTCCGAGGATGCCTGCGTCGACGTGAGCGAGAACGAGAGCGTGATAGGGTCGTTGACGGAGCGAAACTGCGCCATCGGGAAGTCGCTGTCGTCGTCTGTGCCCGGCTTGAACGTGATGGCCTCCCAGTCGGACATGCTCACGTCGCTCGGGTGGGCACGGTGGATCTTGTCGGCGTTCAAAAAGCCGTCAGGCGTGCCGTCCCACTCGCCGATGCGCCAGATCGGGTCGCTCTCGATTGTGTAGGAAACCTTCGCGGTCGCCGATGTCGTCTTCCCCTTCGTGATCGTCACCTCAGTCCTGCTCACGGCCAGCTCTTTCTTGTACACGGTCATGTTGTACGTGCCGGGCTTCATAAGAGGCGACTTGAACGACGTGGCGCTCGCGCCGAGCGACGACCAGTACTGCGCGGCGTCGTTGGACCAAGCCACGACCACATCCGACGAGCCGATGACGTCGGCCGAGTCCGAGATGGAGCCGGAGATCTGGCCACGACCGCTCTCGATGACCAACCCGCTCAAGTCGAGGCTCTGGAAGAAATCAAAGTCGACGGACGAGGTCGTCGGCGCGTCGCCCGACGTGAACACGAGCGCGTATGGTCCATGAAAGCCGTACCGGTAGCTCTCGGTTCGCGTGTGATCCGAGTTCATGTAGAAGGAGAGCTCGGTGGCCGTGTCAACCTTGATGTTGATGTCACGCCAGAAGGGTCCGCCGATGGACGTCTCGAAGCCGAGGTCCGAGACGACAAAGTACACCCCAGCATCCACCGATTTGCTGTACACGCCGAAGACCTGGTTGTCGATGAAGGGAACGCCAGAGTAGAACTTGGATCGCGTCGTGCCGTTGCTCAGAGAGTAAACGTCCTCAGCCTCGATGGCGGTATCGGACGTCGAGTCGTAGGTGGCCTCAACAGCTCCAGCAGCAACCACATCGCGGTCCAGTCGGGCCAGGAAGCGCAGCTCGGAGAGGTCGGCCGCCGTGGTGTGGTAGGTGCCCATGTAGATGGCGTTCTCGCCGCTGCGGAACAGGTAGTACTGCGTGATGCCCGTGGCCTCGCACGTGATCTGGATCGTGTCGTCCAGGTCCGAGAGCGTGTCGATGCTAGACGTGACCGTGCCGAGTCCCGAGTTGATGTGCGTGCGCTTGGAGCTATACTGGAGCTCGTTGCCGTTCAGGTCGAGCGACGAGATGTCGCACGTGGACTGCGTCATGGTGACGGTGAGTCCACCGCCCGTCGTGATGACCCAGCTGCTGGAGCTGCTCTTGTATCCGAAGGACGAGGCAGCTTCAGCGCCGATCGCTGCGAAGGCGACGAGCGCGGCCGAGAACAGCGCGCGCATGGCTGTCAAGTTCCTGGGAGAGGCGATGACCGACTTGGCTAGCAGCGAATTCAAGAGTGAGCCGCTGTGCTACGCTCCTGTCCTCGTTGGTCGATGTTCGTTGAGGGTCCTTCCCGCTCTGCCGAGTGTACGGACACTGCCACAAAGAGAAGCTCGACGAGCGCACGACCACGCGCATCTCGGGTTCCCGCTCCGGTGCTCGACCGTCAGCTGGCGAAAGCTAGGAGCGTTCGCGCCGACGTCGTAGCCGCTGCGTCACCTCTAAACGGCTCCGCTGATCCAGCTGGTCGGTGCATGTGCCAAACCGATCGCGAGCCTGTTACCAAAACAATCGCGAGCCTATTATCAAAACAATCGCTTCCCGAGTCGCGTAAAAAAGGCGCGGAAAGTTCAGGTAGTTACGAGCAAAAACCGGTTTTAACCGGTTTTTCGTATTTAAAAAAAAAAACAGTTTTAACCGGCTCCTCGTATTTTTCATGTCATGTTTCACGTCCAAATTTTCCTCGCTCAATTTTCTATAAAACTGATTCCGGGGCATTAGTCAAAACAAAGTCAATCAACTATTGACTGAAGCTACTATTGACCGCGAATATAGTATAATAATCGCGGGCAATAGTTGGCTAGTTTTATTATACCTTAGCTGATTAAGGCCCAGGACTGGACGTTTGTACAAATCAGCGTACATCCTGTTACATCCTGTTACACAAATATTCATACAATCTGTTAGTGTAATACTTTTAGTCGGCGCATTTCTTCGTTCGCGGGCACTATCCCCCCGTATCTTCATTCGGTGGCAGTAGACCGAAGATACGACCAAAGTCCAAGTATAAGAGTGAAGAAAAAAAAAAAAACAGTCAGAAAAGAAAAACATCATATTCACACTTCAAAATCACACCTCAGTCAGGGCTACAGCTATGACGTTTTAGAGAACATTATGTTTAGGAGGCTGTACAGAATACAAATTTACAGACTCTTATGCTTGAAAGGAGATGATTGTGGCCCATTCTTGAAGTGGCCCACACCATTTCACTTATTTATTCCGTCTTTGCCAACTGCGAATAATTCGATAGATCAATAAGTATACTACAACTGCTTTCGCTAGGTTCGTTCTCTGCGGCACCATCCTGCTCATACTTTACGTCTATTCCGCTAAGATTGGGGCAACATGGCGCCGCCGCCGCCGCGAGCGCTCTTGACCTGCGTGACGGTCGTCGCGCGCGCGCACGCAGACGCGTTCTCGTGTCAGGAGGTGTGCGAGCGCATCGAGAGCTTCGTGGACGGTCCGGCGCGCTGGCGCGAGCTGAAGCTGCGCAAGACCGACACCCAGCGGATGCTGCGGGACCGCAAGCTGCACCGCAAGCGGCTGCCGTCGCGCGAGGCGAAAGACCTGGACAAGGCTATGCAGGCCGCGGCCGGCGGCGGGTATCTGCACATCCTCCGGTGGTTGAACGGGTGGTCGAATCCCCCTACTGTTTGGCCGGTATCCTGCCAGGTGATGGACACAGCCGCGGCGTTCGGCAACCTCCAAGCGCTCGAGTGGCTGCATGCCAACCGACAGGAGGGCTGCTCGTCGGCGGCGATGACGGCGGCAGCGGGGATCGGACGGTTAGATATCGTGCAGTGGATCTATGAACACTACCCGGCTGTTGGCTGTGCGCCGTGGACGCTGCGCTGGATGCTCCACCGAGGTCACGTCGACATTGCCGAGTGGCTCCACCAGCGCGCACTCGGCGGTCAGTGCATCACATCTGACATGAATATTGCGGCTGAGCTCGGACGATTCGAGATCATCAAGTTCGTGCACGAGAAGTGTCACGGAATTCGGTGGGATGTCGGCGCAATGGACGGCGCGGCAGCCGGCGGACACCTTGACATTGTCAGATATCTGCACGAAAACCGGACGGAGGGGTGCACAACAGTGGCAATGAACGAAGCTGCAGAGCAGGGTCACCTTGCAGTGGTCAAATTTCTTCATGAGAATCGATTCGAGGGATGCACGCACCGAGCGATGGACGGCGCCGCGGCGAACGGACACATCGACGTGCTCGAGTTCCTGCACCAGCACCGGGATGAAGGCTGCACGCCGAGCGCCATGGACCGCGCAGTTTTCCGGGGATACACCAACGTTGTCTCGTGGCTGCACGAGCACCGCACGGAGGGCTGCACATCGGCAGCATTCAACTCGGCAGCCAGTCGGAGCGATCTCACGCTGCTGCGATTCCTCTATGACAACTATCACGACATTGCGAGGTGCACAGCCCGAGCAGTGCGCGCTGCGGTCTCGCGCGAGAATATTGAGATGCTCGATTGGCTGTTCGAGCACTACCCAGATCTGTTCGAGATCGACGTGTTGATCGACTTTGCCGACCGACGGCAGCGAGATGGAGTCAAGGCGTGGCTGAGCGATCTACGAGAAGCGTTGGCTGGGATGGACGCTATTGTGCCGGAGGCGCGGGCCGCTTGAATGCGAGCTGCATGTTTTGCGAGCCGTTGAGGCGACGGCTGCGTCTGCGTGTGGATCGTGCTAGTGACGATGCCGGGTCGACACACTCGGTTTTCGTACCGCATAGCACATTTGATGAGTGTAAACAATCTATTTGAAGCACTACTCGGTGTGCCATTCATTCCCCCCATGCCTGTAATCCGGCATGGCGGTTGGGACTGGAAACGTCCTTTCGCGACGAGAAAACTGCTGCAATATCGTATCTCTTGAGGTGGCATTCACTGCTTTAGCTGACTTGGCGGAAGGATGTTGCGGCGACCAAGCCTGGCGAAGCTGTTTACTTCATCCTCATCGGGTTCTGACGTCCCCAAGACGCTGGCGGGCGTCAACGAAAGCTCGCCGGGACTCACTGACGGTGCAGATGGCGAAGCTGACGGGTGCGCCATCCGAGTCGTGGTGCGTGCGCGACCCTTGAACGAGCGAGAGCTTCAGGCCAAGTCGCCTGTCATCGTCAGTGTTTCGCGAACTAGCATCCAGATCATCAACCCGATCGTGTTTTTGGACCCGTCGTACCTTGATGCTATCTCAACTCCATCTCGACGCGCAAGCGCAAACGATCTCCCCATTGCACTGAGCAGCCAAGGCGTCACGGCTGCGTTGTCGATGGGTGAGTGTCGTACGTTCAACTTCGACCGGTGCTTCGGTGTCGACAGCTCTACGACAGCCGAGTCGGAGCCGTTCGCGAATTCGTACGACATTGACTTCCAGACGCAACGACCAAACCAAGAGTTGATATTTGACGAAGTGGGCCGCGATATGATCAATTCAGCGTTCCAAGGGTTCAACTGCACGATTCTCGCCTATGGGCAAACCGGCAGCGGCAAAACGCACACGATGGTTGGCGAGAAGAGCTCCAAGGGCAAAGGCTTGATCCCACGAGTGTGTGAGGCACTCTTCCAGGAAATCGACACGCGCAGAGCGAGCGAGAACAGCACTCGTGGCGAGGAGTCGACTGATCAGTCTGATGTCATGGAAGCCAAACGAACCATTTACAGCGCGACGGTGGGTCGATCGTTGTTGTTTTGGTGTGTTTGTGCCAGTGATTTACATGAGTTCATGGCTCTCAGATTAGCTACTGCGAGATTTACAAGGAAAAGGTTAACGACCTGCTCGAAGCAGAACCGCTTCCACTGTCTCCGCGCGCGTCCGCACCAAAGCCGCGACTGTCACTCACTCAGAACACTCTAAGCGCTTCGGGTGATGATGCGGCGGCCCATCCGCCGTTACCGAATACCACCTGTCGACGAACCCTGCGCGTCCGAGAACACCCAGCGACTGGGCCATTTGTCGAAGGACTGAGCACGAGATCCGTCACATCGTACGACGAGATTGCCGAAGAGATGTTGGCGGGAGACAAGTTGCGTTCTGTTGCCGCAACTTTGATGAACCCGGTATCGTCTCGGTCGCACGCGGTGTTCACCATCACGTTCACTCAGACCTCCTTCGACCCCGCCACGCAGAGTGCTAACGACAAGGTGATGTGCAATATTGGCGATGGAGTTGTTGCACACGCTAATCGTTTCGCTTGTTGCATCGCAGACATCGAAGATCTGCATGATTGATCTCGCAGGCTCGGAGCGTGCCGACGCCTCGGGCACTAGCGGTGATCGGTTGAAAGAAGGTGCAATGATCAACAAGAGCCTCACGACGTTGGGTCGGGTAATTTCGGCCTTGAGCAAGTGCGTTGCCGAGATGATCGCTCTTGATGGTCCAAACCAATTGATCACTGAGATCGTTCTTGCGCAGGCAAACCACTGAGCGCGTCCCTTACCGAGACAGCACATTGACGTGGCTGCTTAAAGAGAGTCTGGGAGGCAACGCGAAGGTGGAGTTCTAGTCATTTTTACTTTGTTCGTAAAGATGCACATCTGATGTCACCACATATTCCGCTGATCAGACGACAATGATTGCGATGGTTAGCCCATCCTCAGATGTACGTGTTTGCAAAGCACGCCGACACGATCGTATCGATACTAAAGGCGGATGTCTGTGTAGAATTATGAAGAGACGATGAGCACGCTGCGCTATGCCGAGTCGGCGAAAAAGGTGATCAACCGTGCTGTTGTCAATGAAGATAAGAATGCGCGCATTATCCGGCAGCTGCGCGAAGAAATCGCCGATCTTCGGGGTCAGCTGTCAAATGCTAAGCGGAGCCCTACCCGGAAGGCGAGCAATGCAGGTCTGTCGGCCAGTTTGAACGAGCGCGAAGAGTTCTATCAACAGCTCCAGAAAGAAGTCGAGTTCTTTCGAAGTCAGCAGCAGCAGCAGTTGCTTGTTGTTGCAGACGAGAACCCACAAGGCACGGATTCTCGCACGCTTCGTCTGCATCGCACACTGCCCAGTCTTGTGAACGTTCAGCTTGGGACAGACATTTACGACCACGTCTTGGCTTACACTCTGAGCGAGGGAGCCACTGTGTTTGGGACCGAACCGGCGACTGACAGCACTGATCAGGTCGCTACAACTGCAGGCGCTGGCAAAGAGCACCCCGATGCGGCACAACCCAGCCAGAGTCGGCGTTCGTCGTGGTCTCCGAGGCTGCTCAAACGGCGATCATCTTCTCGATCATCGGCGTCTGAGGACACCGCAGCTGGAGCCAGCAACACAATTAGTGATGATGCTGGCACAAATGACCGAGGATTGCTCAGAGACGCGTCTGCAGTTACCTGCCGTCTGATTGCCCGTGACGACGACATCACACCCCGACACGCTTCCATCTTGTGCACTGAAACTGTCAAAGAAGAGCAACCATCAACTGAGGAGAGTCAAGAAACCGCGAACATCGCACCGGAGTATCAGGTTATCATCCAAGCGCTAGACGACAACGGCGTTGTGAAGGTGAATCGGACACGAGTGCCAGTCGGAGATCAAGTGAAGCTCACTCATGGCGATCTAGTCGAGTTTGGAAGCTCGTATCGTCTGCGTCTTCACGGTACGTTAGCGGACAAATTGATTGTTTTGCGAATTAAGTATGCTTACTGTATCGCATCGTGGTGTCTCCTTTACGTTCTATTACAGTCCCAGGATCCAACGTCTTGCCGCAGGCAAGCGAGGATCAATCGAACTTGCGTTTAGGTGCTAGCAACGATGCATCAGCTCCGATCTCAGGATCAACCGACGAAACGGTGGGGAGTGAGGATATCCTCCGCCATGCCGTTGACGAAGCGAACGCCATCTGCAAGCGATTGCGCGTCGAAACAGAGTTTGAAGTTTACCATGGAAGCGGCAAGCCGAACGAACCCAGCAATACCACACAAGGCCAAGGTGTAGTTGCAGTGAAGAAGAAGCTCGCTGAGTATCGCTATTCAGTGGAGAACTGGGATTTGGGCGAGTTCGAAAAGCAGCTCAGCTTATTGCGCGACGTCTCCGAGTCGTTGGATCGTCCCAACCTACCTACAGCAGCCATGAACGGTACCGAAAGCAGTGATCACAGCAGTGCACTGGATTCTGCAAGCACTACGAAACTATCGACGTCTCGACCGCCAGCTATCACGCCAATTTCGACTCGTCAAGATCATGCGCAAGCAGCCAAGTCGTCAAGCGATCGCACGAGGTTGCAAGCGCGCGACAACACTGATATTTCACCGCTCTGTGTCCGCTTGCTCGGATACGGTCAGGTTCATTTAGATTCCTTCCGTCCGAGTACTGTTGTTGGCGGCGAAAGTTCGTTCTCTGTCACAATCTACGACTTGTCGGGGGACACGATCGGCGCTCTCGAGACCCGAATTGATGCAAGTGGCACATTATCGAACGCCACGAATTCACCGTCGCTAAACAGTTCGAAAGGGGACGGCAGGGCTAAGCTGCGGATATTTCTGGACAAGCTGGAGCTCGATGTGGAGAAACACTTGGTATCTGCTGGTGTCTCGCTGACGGTGAACAACAACAATGCAGCAACGAGCGTTCGCGGCACTTCCAAAATGAACGCTGGATCTTGTAGCAGCTTTTCGACTCCTCGTCTGGTAGGTGTTGGGCTCACAAATGAGGTTGATTACGACACAAGCTCCAGTGTAGACCGCAGAACATTCAAGGTGGATCAGTGCGTAGACACAACCATGGCACCGAATGCTGGCGGCGCCGTTTCGACCACCACAACGACTGTGATGAACGCGGATGATCGATTAACTGTGGAGGTATGGGGTTATGAGCAGCCGATGCGAACGCCGACGGAAGTGCCGACACATCGGATGGAATTCTACACTTCAGTGGACGTCGACGAGCGCGGGAGCGATGGATTGTACCATCCCGTGGCGGTCAAGACGGACGGCACACTTCGGTTGACCTGCAATCGACCTCGCCGTCTCAACGTCCGCGTCACCCAGTCCGATCTTCACGGCTTCGCACTGGCTCGAATCGTTCGCGTTAGCGTGTCCCCGCCACTCCACGTTCGCGGTGATGCGGTTGACGCATTTGAGTTGGCCGGGAAGTCGGCGCAATCATTCCACCCAAAGCTGGAAAGTGACTCGTCGACAGTCGTGCCAGAATCACCCTCGCCCGCATCACTAGCAGCTCACTGGAGTTCGCTCGATTTCCGTGGCGAACCAACGGTCGACGCGACCTCTAGGACAATTGGAGCTACTCTGCGTTGGGATCAGGTCAATGGACAGTCGCCCGAATCTCCGGACGCAACCGGGTCGCGTACTGTCTATCGTGTCGTCATCGCGTTCACCACGCAGTGGTCGCCAGTGCCTGTGGTTGTATCGAAGTATGTGGTGACCAAGCTGACAGTTTCGAGTGTCATGAAGCAGTTCACGCGAGGCCGCGAGTCTTCACAGCTGCCGTGGTGGGCACGCGAGAGATCCAGTCGTCACTATCGCCTGGGCACGTGGTATACAACGGACATTACCGAAGCTGACTCTACCGAGCGATTGGTGCCTCCGACCGCTCCTACTGCAGCAGATCCGTCAATGATTCTGGTGGAGGGACCAGACGACACGAATGACCCCAGTTCGAACGGCGATGTGTCCCCGAAGTCAGATGCCGGGGATGGTGCTCTCGTTGAAGCAGCGATAATTAATCACGTGCGCGGCACTCTTCGAATGGACAACGGTCTGGAATTAGAGCGCCAGCGACAAAAGGTGTTCCTCACTCTGCTCAATAACACCCGAGACAAGGAGAATGGGAACGACCAGGAGAAGACTCGGGTCACCGCTGATCAAGTCAACGTCTGGCTTGAACAGAGCCAAGAGGATCAGGACGGTGACCTCGAGTGCGAGTGCATCCAGCTGGAGAGCACGCAGCAGCTCTTTCTTCGCCACAAGCAGCGCAAGAGTGTGTTTGTGGGTCTCATGGGTGGCCGCGTCGTCGACTTGAGCGCTCTCGACGCTCACGGCGACGATGCATGCAGCGGGTTGGTCGATTCAGCTAGCGTCAGTCGGTCAAGCCGCGACCTGAATGCTCTGTATCGAGTGCGAGATGTCTCGACTTATTTCGCATCCGAGCCAGTCCGTCTCGAGACACGGGATGCCGTCGACACGAACGACATGTGTGGCTATTTGATGGTGTCGCTGTCGCACTCGCCGGACGATGCTGCCGCTGCACTGGTCACGTCAGGAAACGGGTCCAACAAGCCATCTCGCAGCTCTCCGCTCGTGTGGCGCCGACAGTGGTTCGTGCTCAAGCGGCCGTTCCTGTACAGCTTCGACAGCTTCGCGCAGCAATCTCAGACCGGCGTGATGGACATTTCCAAGTGTCAGCTGATCGCACTGCCAGCTCCGTTGCCGCCAACATCCCCTCGTGACCGCGAGACTTCGAGTCTGCCGTTCGCCTTCCGCTTGGTGTGCCTGGCAGGGAAGAAGACCGTCGTGTGGACGCTGCAGGCGTCGACCTCATCGGAGGTGCGCGCGTGGCTTGCTTCGATGCAGGCAGTCAAGGTTGATGCCGACGCCGACGCCGCCATTGTATCAACAGCGTTGATAGACCAAGCGATGACACCCATCGTCGGCACAGTCGTCTTTGATTAGCTGAATTACATGCTTGCACGATATTGCTACTCGGCTCTTTGGAACATGGGCTTCCACCTCTTCAGGCTCATATCCCTGCTCTTAGGGTCTATAACGCGAGCCCGTAGACGCAGAGGACAGCCGAGATGGTCGCATTCTCCCACGACACGGTGCACGCACCTAGTTCAGTGATGCAACACGCTCAATTCCAGGCACGATAGTGCTTGTGAGATCCGGGACTACGCACCGTCGGCCTTCTCGTCCCAGAAGGCCGTACTGTTCATCTCTAGACCACCGCCGCGCCGCTGCCTCACAAAGCACGTGACGATGTACTTGAAGTTGGGGCAGAGCTGCTTGAGGTCGGTGACGCAAGCTGTGCTCATGGCGCTGATCCAGTCGTTGACCTGTTTGTTTTCGAATGAACTCGTCGGTTCTGACTGATCTCTTGCCTGCCTCGCTCCAAACGGATATGCAGGCGAGAGTCCCACCTTGGCGTGATCGTACACGTTCCCTTCTAGCGACGTGAGCACCGCGTCCTGCACGATCGCAGTCACCTCGTCCTTGAGCAACGGGAAGTCGAAGCAGGTCGCTGGCGCCTCGCGGTAGTCTCGCAGCTCTCCTTCGGCCATTGGGGGCGTTCGCAGGGGGAGAAGCGGCGCTCTTTGCTTTGTGCCGGTAATGGTCTGGGAAAGTCAGATCTGATTCCATCTAACCGTTTCTCAGTCGCGACAGTTTATCAGGGACGACGATGCCACAAACAGTGTGGGCCACATAGATTTAGTGTGGATGTTAGAGGCTAGCCGAAAATAGCGCAGAAAGATTTCGAGGTGATTCTGTGAACATGCAAGCATTGCGGGACGTGGTTGGCAAGGATGCCGTGCGAATGTTCAAGGACGATGCACACGAGTGGGTCAACCTTGCTCGCGTGTGTACTATTTGCAACCGCCATGTGCGAGGCGTGAATCAAGTTAACTTGATTAAGTGGTTTGGTTTTACACATCACGTCGTGGCAATCCGTGGCGCCGACAAAGGCAAGGTTCTTGATGATGTTGAAGTTGATGGTCAAGCAGATGGGAAAAGACAGTTCAATGCAACAACAATGGTGATATTTGTGAGATTACGTGACATGGAGATGAGCACTGGCTTACGCACACTAATGTTTACCGGTAACCGGCGGCGCAAGGCAAGTCAGCCTAAAGCCAGGCAACGGACCGAGAGTGTTCTCGAAAACACCCAGAGCGATGTCGGCTCTGGTTGTCCTCTTTTCGACATTCAAAACCAGGACAGCCTGTTTAGTTGCATACTGAATTTGCAGCCGGATGGAATTTATTTGACTGATTTTGGAACGGTGAGTGAACTGAGTGCAACCATGCCTCTGAACCAGATTGATTATTCTACTGAAGTGTTTGGCTCTTATCGCATTGGCAAACTTGGTTGTACTTTGGATTTTTTAACTCGCTTTGGAGACTTACGTAAAACATATGGCAAATTCTCGTCTACAATCTCGTTCCTATGGATGGTTTTGATCCCTGATGAGTATCTCAGGCAAGCCGAGGATCGATTGAAGGTTCTAGTGCGTAACAACGGCTTCAAGTTGAAGTTTCGAAAATACAATGAGTTTATTATCTACGACCCCATGCGTGTTCAAGAGCTGCGCAACATTTATCGACGCGTTGGAGATGAGTATAAAGCAATTAAATCAACAAACCCAACGAATTCGCAAGCTTTGTTTGAAGCCAGGGCTGATCGCCAGAGGGCGGAGCTGTTGAATCAAATTATCGAACTGAAAGATGTGCACACCCAGGACGTCCAAACTATTCAGGACCTGCGCTCTCGAATTCATCAACAAGATCTGGAATTACATGCATTGCGTAATACAAGGTAGTCTATTTAACGATCTCGTGGGCCAAGTTTGGGGCCGCTGGGCCGCGTCCGAGCCTCGCTGGGCCGCGTTCGTGCTTGCTGGGCCGCGTTCGTGCTTGCTGGGCCGCGTCCGGGAGTCGCTAGCTCCATTCACCTCCGCTTCGCCGATGCTCACTTTCGTCTCTCCAATATCCACGGTAAGCGTCTTCCCTGCTGCTCCGACACTCACGGTCGGTGCGTTCAAGCTGATGGCTGTCCCAGCGACACCCAGCAGAGTGGTTGCCGCCTTCTTGTACCCAGTGAAGTCGACAGCGCCAGCAATTGTGGTTTTGGTGCCTGCACTAGTTAGAGTGATTGATACACCCTTTGACGCTTCCAGCTTGATCGATTCTAGAATGTGAGCGAGAACCGGCAACAAGATCAGTAACGAGTTTGTCACCCCATAGTTTGATACTGAATGCGACGTGTTCTACCTGATGCAATGTCGACTGTTTGGCTAGGTACCTTGGATGAACTGTTACAAATCAACAAGGCTGCGTTGCCGACCATGACATTCCCTTTGGCATCTAGAGATACGGCTGATTCCTGAATGGACACGTCCGAGTGGTCGAGCTTGCCAACTGTCACCGACGGAGTAGTCATCGTTTCGATCAGCAGACTCTTCGAGTCCAGTCGAATTTGGAGCCGCTGATCGCCGAGTTGTTGAGCGTGATTCACTGGGTGGATACGTTGAAGAGGCCGCCGCCAACGTGAACGACCGTCGAGTTCTCCACCACCCCTGCATGTCTGCGGTTCATCGAGATGAGACCGTGAAGATTCACAGCGTGGGTCTTCTTGTGACTCTCAATCTCAGTCAACGAGACGGATTCTTCTTCGAGGTTGGCGTTGATCGAAATGGTGCCGAAATGGTGCCGAATTCTGTCGATGTCATATCAGTTGATCCGCCGCCCACAAGTACAACGTCTCCACCAACTTCAAAGTCATCGCCACCATAAAACCGAACGTCGCCGCCTTCCTTCCGGTTCGAAGAGGACTGGCCCACCGGTTCGAGAGTCACGCTGTCTCCATCGACTGATTCACCCTGTCCGTCCGTGGTACCTTCGCCGCCTAGTGCCCGCCGATCCGTCGCAGTAGCCTCATCAACCTCCGTCGTGTCTGCGATCGTCAGCCTCACCTTCCCGCCTTTAGGATCGCTGAACAAGACGTGGCCTGGAATCGAAAGACAACCATCGTTAGTAGCTTGAACGTCATCACCAGTAACAAAATACCAGTCGCTTACTGCTGTTGAGGTGGAGTGCAGAACTTGTTGACACGGTGGACGTGTTCCCGTCATGACGAATGGAAAAACCATCGCCGATCGAGATGATGCCCTGCGCGCCGCTGAGTGAGATCTCGCTCACAGTCGGGTCCTCGGCATCCGCATCAGCGACCACGACGCTTTCCTCATGAAGGACGACCAGCAGCGGCTTGCCTCCCGCGCTCGTCACGACGGATCCGGACTGCGACACGAGGTTCAAGTCGCCGACTTCCTTGACGCCACCCGACATATTGGCGGCTGTGGTCATCACCGTGCCGTCCTCAAACACCACCGTCTTGCTCGCATGCAGGTACTCGGTCGCGATCATCGGTGCTGCCAACACATCTCACGGAATTAGACATCGACGCAGCGTTGTAGCTAGGATAAACGCCGACAGTTCACCTTCCGCCTTGTTGCTGAACGCCGTGGTGCCGTTCGTGAAGATGGAGAGTCCGGAGAACGACTACGGCTAGGAAGCCTCCAGCGCTCGTCGCCCGAGCCGCAACTCTCCTTCCGTGAACGAGACCATGGCCTCCGACAGCTGCGACTTGGAGTAGCCTGGAATCATGACAACAACAACACCCACAACGTTATTCGTCAAGTCCCAACATCCACGAACTCTCTCCTGCGACGGTACCGACCGCTTTTGAGGTAGATCTTGGCGCTCGAGTCCTGCCGCGAGACGACCGTGAGACCGTGAAGCGGTTC
>JAADXC010000248.1:0-38705 GCA_023336425.1 Phytopythium cucurbitacearum (nom. inval.)
GGGGGGGGGGGGGGGGGGGGGGGGGGGGGGGGGATCGCGGACGCGCGGATGATCCTTTTGCTCCTCGGCCGGGGGGGGGCCGACCGGTCGATCGGGTCTGGGGGACGGCCGCGGACGGCAACCCGCCTGCCCTCTCCCCACCTCACGGCGGCCTGACCTTGCAGGCTTTGCTGTCTGCCCAGCGCGCGCCGGTGTGACGTGGGGGCCGCGCGCCGCCCGCAGAGGCGCTGGACTTGAGGCGGGCTTCAGCCCTAGCCGCAGCCATCACACTTTCGCCCGCGCTGGACTTGGCAAATGAATGGCGACTTTGGAGCGAGGAGCAGGCTGCCCTCGGGTTTTGTACGGAGGGGGAATGTATCATTAACAAGAAATTATTAGATAATACAGACGAGTATTGTATGTTTATTGCTGTGTCGCGGTGCCAATGAGACGATTATGTTTAACAGGATAAAGAAACAAACATGTTGAATGACCAAGTGCTGACTGTACTGCTTTAGCGATCGTCCCGGCTGGACGCATCTCACGGGGCAAGGGGTCGGCAGTTCGACGGTTTCCATACTGGAACCAAGAGGTTCAGCGTGTCCGGGCCAAACGGTCGCGTCTAGTCACTGCTTGGGGAGAAACAACCCACTCGTTCGCTTTGCGTAAATTCATCAAACACCATCATCTAAATGTGGAATGTGGACCAAAGCATGCAAAGCAGACCGCGCATCTCAAACACCAACTCTCCGCGCACAGTTGGCCCTCTGCTATAGCGAACCGTTGACAACATGCGCGCGGTGCCGCGGTCAGGCGCTCGGCGATTGCGGCCGCTTCGACTCCCGCCGCACAGTTGTGCTCTCTCTCTCTCTCTCAATCAATTCCATAGTCTCCGCAGGTTCAGAGCGGTCACCTGCGCGCGAGCAGAGCGGGGGCTTCGCTTCCGCCGGGATGGGGACGCGAGCAAGCGGCGTGGCCGTTGGGCGAGGGGACGAGGGCCAACGTCACTCCGCGTGCGCCTAGGTGCAGTCGGCGTCGCGCACTCTATGTGGCTCACTCTATGTGGCTGCCTTTGAGGCTGGAACGTCTATGGCCCGCAGCGAACAGTGCGCGAAAGCGAGCGGGCATCCATCGACGCCGTGCTATGCTGCGATCCAAACAAGTCGCACCATTGGGTTGCGGCGTCCGGCTCGTCCAAGTTCTGGCCGAATCTTCCGTCAAGTGACACAAATCACAAATTTCACACGAATCACAAATCACAGGTCGCTCGGGGGTCAGCAGTGTGTCACAAAGCCGACACGTTGACAATAAATCGACATATCTCACCCAAAAGTCGACGATTCGATCCGTCGACTTTGGCGGTTGAAGTTCAACCGCACCTCTCCGGCCATTTTTGGCGGGAAAATTCATGGCGGCGTCGGCGATGGCCGCAGAACATGCGCGGCAGCGATGCACCTCTCTTCGCCTCCCGCCTTTCGAGAATCAGCCGCAAGCAGAATGCGTCTTGGCTCTGGCTGGCTGGCTGCTTGCCGTGTTTACGGAGGCTCCGCGTGCTGGCTGCATAATGTCCGGGCCAATCAGAAGCGGCGACGCCTGCAGGCGAATGGCCGATCAGCATACAGCTCGCAAGTCTCGTGTGGCAGATTCCGCGCGAGAATGGGACACGCCAGTGCACCTGCCGCGTGGAGCGGCCGCGATTGAAGGTTGAAGCGGCTTGCTCCGCCCAGGCGCCGGATTCCTGCGATTGCTTCAAGCCGAGACGCACCCACCCACCCGCCGGTCGAGGATCAGAGAGCAAGCCGGTCGCACAATCGCTTTGGCGCGCGTCCTGAACGACGACGACCAGCGGAGGGACAGCCTTGGGGGTGATGATGCTGAAGCAGTTCGAGCCGATCGAGACGCTGGCGCCGGCGCTGTTCGGGCAGGTGCACAAGTGCCGCGACGTGGCCACGGGGGCGTGCGTGGCCGTCAAGCGCATGGAGCTGGCGTACGCGGCGCGCGGCCGCACGCTCAGCTCCGGCCGCGCCGTAGACGAGGACGTGCTGACCGAGCTGCAGGTGAACCTCAAGGTCAAGGCGCTGGGCGGCCACGCACACGTGCTGCCGGCGCTCGACTGCGTCGTGCAGGACCAGGCGGCGTTCCTCGTGACCAAGTTCTGCGCGCGCGGCGAGCTGCTCGCGGTGGTGAACGCCGACCGGCCGGCGCTGGCCACCGCCGACCTGCTGCGGTACTTCGCGCAGGTGGTGCGCGGCGCCGCCTTCCTGCACGCCAACGGCATCGCGCACCGCGACTTGTCGCTCGAGAACGTGCTGGTGGACGAGCAGGACTGCTGTCAGATCTCGGACTTTGGGCTGGCGACGCTCTCGCCGCGACTCGAGCCCAGGCCCGTCGGCAAGATGCTGTACATGGCCCCCGAGGTCTGCGAGCATGACGATGGCGACACTGATGCCGGTGAGCTGTACGACCCGACCAAGGCGGACGTGTGGTCGCTCGGCGTCATGCTGTTCGCCATGCTGGCGGGACAGTACCCGTTCCAGGAGCCGCTGCGCCGCGACGCGCGCTTCCGGCTGCTGGAGGACCTGGGCGTGGACTATTTATTGGCCAAGTGCGACGTGGACACGCACGGCAAGGAGGCCATCGTGGATCTGCTGCGGCAGATGCTGACCGTCGACCCATCCCAGCGATCCCCGCTCTCGGCGCTGCTCTCCCACGAGGCGCTGCGATGGAAGGCCGACGATGAGACCGATGTAGGGGCCGCTTACCCGCGCGACTCGGCAAAGACGGCGACGTCAACGGGGTCTGCGCTGTCCGGCAAGCCAGACACGGAGCGCTGCGACGTCCTTGGCGTTTCGAGCTGGCGGGCGGACGAGAGCTCGCACTGCATCTTCCGCAAAGCCGTTGCTTGATTTTGGTATCGCGCAGGCGAGGAAGTCCCTGCTCCGCGACTCGCGCGTGCTCGACGGCGAGTTGATACGCATCCACTCCTAGTATTTATGCTTCTGAGCAAGAAAACAAAACACGATATGTAATGTACACCGCACGCTCTGTATGTTCACGCTCCGCCTGTGATCGAAAAGCAGGCAATTTCCCAATCCACCAACAGCACACAGACCACAACATGCACCAGAGGTGTGGCTTACGCTCCTGCTGGCTCGATCGTCGTCGCAGTGGCTTGCTCGTCGGCGCTTGGTTCCTCTTCCGCATCGAACGACACCTTGACTGCCTCCCACAAGTCGTCGCACTTGTCCTCGTTGCTGTCGTGCACCTGCTCCAGCGCGCGCTGGAGCTCCATCGTCCAGACGGATAAGGACGACCGGAGACCGACCGACTTCTTCGCCTTCGTCGCCTTTGTCTGCGCTCCACTCAGCAGATGCAGCAGCTGACAGGATTGATAGAACACAACTCGCTCAAAGTGCTGCTTCCCATCAGCGAGGGCGTCGCACAGCGAGGCGATGACCGTGTCAACGAACTGAGCAGCAGGTCCATCCTCTGTCCACTCCTTGCTCTCGAGCGCGAACGCTATGCTCTCGGTACTGAGGAGGCTCACCAAGGAGAAGAGGTTGCGCCATCGAGTCAGCAAGCTCTGCTGGGGGGTCTGTTCGTCTGACTTGCCGCCGCGACGTCGCTTCTTCGCTCCTTTGGCGCCATCCTCACTTTCTGCGGAGATCCGGATCTGTCCTAGCAGACGAGAAATCCATCGGAACAAGACGGCAAGCGACTCAGGAGGCGTGAACAGCTCGGCAGGTTGGAGCGACGCAAGATTGTCGATGTTCGCTCGCTTGGAGGACTTGGCGATCAGCTTGGAACTCTGTTGGCTGACCTTCGCGCATTCGATCATCATCGACAGTCTGGCATACAGCTCCAGCAGACGGATGAACCCGAACGCATTGGACTTCGTCGCCGCATCGACCTCCTCTTCGTCGAACTCGAGAAGCGGCTCAACGCACTCCTCCAATGTCTCGTACAATTGTTCGAGCAGCTCCAGAGGACAGTATACCGACGGCAAGTGAGCGATATGCTCGACGGCACCGAGAACCACTACTGGATTCAAATCGAACGACGACTTTTTGGATCTCTTCTTGTGCGTCGTCGAGGCGTCTGATTGTCCGAACGCTTCGTCTTTCCATTGCAGTAGGAAACCAGAGAGCTTGGAGACGAAAAACGGTAGCTGGTCCCACTTTGACAAGCAGTCCACCATGGATTCGAGCAGCTTCCTGCTGGAGCTCTCTTTCATCTGCATCAGATTGTCCACCAGATGCTCCAGTAGGTTCCCTTTTGTCAGCTCGCCCAGATATCCGATGATTCGCCAAATCGCGCTCAGCGCTTCCTGATCGCACGGCCGATCTTCACTGTACGCCACCAGGAGGGCTTCCAGCGATTGAATATTCAATTGCTCTGCGAGGAACGTTTTGCACTCCGAGTACCGATCGTCCGTCATCACCTTCTCGTGAACGCTCTTCAGCAAGTTGCCAACGACCTCCAAGACCACGACTTGACCCACAACGCTAAACTCTTCTTCCTCTTCCTCCTCTTCGTCGTCTTCATTCTCCGTGCTTTTATCCTCCTCTTCGCTCTGTTTCAGTCGCTTGGAGACAAAGTTCAAAGACACACGCAACAAGAGGGCGGCCAACTTGCACACTGATCCAACAGAGACCTGGTCAGCAACATTGCCGTAAAACACCATCGCCGATTCAGGATTCTTCTTGATGAGAGCGAGACACCGAGCGACTTGCGAGGATCCACCGACGCCTTGAGGAAAGTACGAGTTCAGGAAGAGAGACACTAGCTGCTTCCGCACCACAGGACACTCGCGATCAACAATCAAGCGGCACAGCAAGTCGTTCACCGGGACGACGTCGTAGAAGTGCAGATCCCGAACGCTCTTGATGCGGACAAGCAGCGCAGCAAACTCTGCTCGCACACGCTCGTTCCGGTCGTTCAGATGCGGCGCAAGCTGTAGCATAAGAACCGCGTCAGCTACTACCTCCAGACAAAACAAAACACGCACACCTACTCACCATCGGAAGCAGCGGCTTCAATATCGAGTGAGAGTTGTGGTTGTCGAGGATGAACTGAACGCCTTCGAAAACGGCTGCGCGAACGCTGCTCGATGATACGTCGTTGACGAGGTCGACGACAAGCTTCGATATGAAGCACCGAATGGTCTCTTTAGGAAGGAGCTCCCAGTAGACTGACAATACCTTCGACACGCCTTGAATCGCTGCGACGCGCACAGCAGGATGGGAATCGCCAAGGAGCGCCTCGAAAGCGTCGAACTGTTTCTGCAGCGACAGGTCCATCATCTCGTTGTTGAACTGGGGATCTCGCAAAGGGAAGTTGTCGAACAGCAGAATGGCTGCTTGTCGACGGACTGAATCATTCGCAGCCTTCACGCCGCGCCACAGAATCGGACTGCAGATCCGGTACAGCATTTCATCAACGCCGGTGTGTCGCTTGTTCTCGAAGAAGATTTGGAGGACAGTGCGCACTGACGAGAACACTGTCACGCTGCTAGCGTGCACAGCATCGTTGATGTAGCGCTGAATGCACTCCTCCTCGAGTTTCTCTCGAAAAGCGCCGTTACTTGCCACCCACGCCTGCAGCACAACGTTAACCATTTAGCACATTCAATGAATGACTCACATTGCCATCATCGTCACTCGAAATGTCACCATACCTTGAAGTAGATGTTCCCGTACTTCTGCAGAATGGATCGACGCTGGCTCGGGATCTGGTTGCGCACAGTCTCGTTGATATCGTCGACGAACGGGAGGTGCAAGCCGAAGAGGAAGCTCAAAAATGGGACCGCATCAGGCGACCGAAAGAGATTTGGCTGAATGAAGCATCGCAGCAGGATATCACGGAGCAGCCTGATGAAGACAACAGTGATCATCCCAACATAAATGAGTAAACAGATTGAGCTGAGGAAATTAGGACATACCATCAAGGAGCAATATCGATACGCACCCGCTGCTCTCATCGTCGAAATCCAACAGCAAAAGAGCGTCTTTGATCGCGTACAGCCGCCGAACAGGATGCCTCTTGGCCTTGAAGTTCCCCGCCGACGGCGACTCGTACGCTCGCACGATCAGATACGGCAGAAGCTGCGTCACCAGCGAGTGCGCCATGCCGTAGAAGTTGTTCTTCCAGCACGCCTCGCAGAGCAGTGCGATTGCTTCCTGCGTGTTCTGCACCTGATCAGCGTCGCCATGCAGCCGGAGCAGTCGGTCGTGCAGCTCCTGCGCGATCGCGAAAACCTGCTCCTTGTCGATGGCTACGTCCTTGGTCTCGACCAAGATCATGGTGAACTCGGCCACACTCTCGAGCCGCTTCAACTGCACCTTGGAGTCTTCATCGTCGTCTTCGCCGGCATCATCATGCGCCAGAATATCCATCACAGCCGGGTAAAACTCGTCGAGTGCCGTGCTCGGCAACGCGCGCACTTCTTCCCCAATGTCGGCGCCCGCGGCCTCGTCCGCCTGCTCCTCGGATGCTGCCGCCTTCTTCTTGCCTCGCTTCTTGTCGCCGCCGCGCTTCCGATGATGGATCTTTTGCTGCGCCAGCACGAGCGCCAGCGGTTCGGCGTCTCCATCTCTCAGGGCCGCGATGGCGTCCGCTACGGACGTCTCCATACTGCGCTCGAGCTGCTGGCAATGGCCCGATCGCTGCCAGGTTTCCTCGCCGCTGGCGGATTTCAAAACGCGCGCGACCTTGTGTGTGTCGAAAGGTGCAAAATAGTATGTCACTCTACCGGGTAACTCGTCACTATTCTAATCTAGTCACGCGACGCCATCGATTGGGCAAAACCTCAACACAGCAGATAATTGGCTAAAACTGCGGAGTGACTGTTTGGATTGGTCAAAACGACCCGTCAAAAGATCGGGGCTCGCACCACACGATCTCCCCCAAGCAAAAGGAGGAAGCGCATCGAGGCGACGCCCAGCGGACGGAGCGTCTCGTGGAGCAGCGCAAGCGACCGGGCGACCAACTAGAGCAGCGATGGAGACGGCAGACCTGGTGGTGGACGGCACGCGGACGTCCGGCAAGGACGTGCGCGAGCAGAACGTGACGGCGGCGGTGGCCATCGCCAACATCGTCAAGAGCTCGCTCGGTCCCGTCGGGCTCGACAAGATGCTTGTGGACGACATTGGCGACGTGACGATCACGAACGACGGCGCCACGATCCTCAAGCAGCTCGAGGTGGAGCACCCTGCCGGCAAGGTGCTCGTCGAGCTGGCTGGTCTCCAGGATCAGGAGGTGGGCGACGGCACGACCTCGGTCGTCATCATCGCCGCCGAGCTCCTCAAGGTGCGTGTTTTCTATATTCTGATAGCAATGCTGCACTCGTGGTGGTTGAGCTCACTGGCGTTGAGGTTTCTCTATAGCGTGCGAACGAGCTCGTGAAGAACAAGATCCACCCGACGTCCATCATTGCGGGGTACCGCCTTGCGATGCGCGAGGCCGTCAAGTACATCAAGGAGAACCTGAGCGTGCCGGTAGACTCTTTGGGCCGCGAGAGCCTCGTGAACGCCGCCAAGACGAGCATGTCGTCCAAGATCCTCGGCCCGGAGAGCGAGTTCTTCGCCAACCTCGTGGTCGACGCTGTCACGTCGGTCAAGGTGACGCAGGAAGGTGCTCGGGGAAAGACGGTGCACAAGTACCCTGTGAGTGCCATCAACGTGCTGAAGGCGCACGGCAAGAGCGCTCTCGAGACGCAGCTGGTCGATGGCTTCGCGCTCAACTGCACGAAGGCGTCGCAGCAAATGCCGACGTACATCAAGGACGCCAAGATCGCGCTGCTGGATTTTGACCTGCAGCGCCACCGCATGCAGATGGGCGTGCAGGTCGTGGTGACGGACCCGAAGGAGGTGGAGCAGATCCGCCAGCGCGAGATCGACATCACGAAGGAGAAGATCCAGAAGATCATCGACGCCGGCGCGAACGTGATCCTGACGACCAAGGGCATCGACGACCTGTGCCTCAAGTACTTTGTCGAGGCCGGCTGCATGGGTGTGCGTCGCTGCAAGAAGGAAGACCTGCTGCGCATCGCCAAGGCCACGGGCGGCCAGGTGGTGCTGACGCTGGCGGACATGGACGGCGAGGAGAGCTTCGACCCCGTCAACCTTGGTGAGGCTGCTGAAGTTAGCGAGGAGCGCGTCGGTGACGGCGAGCTCATCTACATCAAGGGCGGCAAGACCCGCCAGGCCACGACCGTCGTCCTGCGCGGCGCGAACGAGAACATGCTCGACGAGATGGACCGGTCGCTGCACGACTCGCTCATGGTCGTCAAGCGTATGCTCGAGAGCAACCAGCTCGTTGCTGGCGGCGGTGCCGTCGAGTCGGCGCTCTCGATCTACCTGGAGAACTTCGCCACGACGCTCGGGTCCCGCGAGCAGCTGGCGATCACCGAGTTCGCGGACGCGCTGCTTGTGATTCCGAAGACGCTCGCGGTAAACGCGGCGAAGGACGCGTCGGAGCTGGTCGCGCGCCTCCGCGCCTTCCACAACACATCTCAGAGCGACGAGACGAAGCGCGATCTGCGCTTCTCCGGTCTCGACCTGCTGGAAGGCAAGGTCCGCGACAACCTCGAGGCTGGCGTGGTGGAGCCGGCAATTAGCAAGGTCAAGAGTCTGCGCTTCGCGACGGAGGCTGCCATCACAATCCTGCGGATCGACGACATGATCAAGCTGAACCCGAAGGAGCAGCAGGAGCAATAAGACGACTCGTTGGTGTCTCTGCTCGTTTCGGCTGATGGCTTCAGAGATCCAGGCATGCACAACAGGACGGTTATTAGCTCTCTACTGCTTCTCGTAATCTGATAATAACGTGGAGGTTGCACTCTTGCATGTTCCCTTTCGAGTGACCATGGATTTTGACGGAAGGTATATTGCTTCAATCATTCGTCGGCATTCTCAGCTGCTTCGGCGGCCGCCGCGGCATCTTCTCGTTGCTGGCGGAGGTCGACAGCTGCAAGCCGTTCGTCGTCGGTGATTTGGACGCCGTCAAGCTTCGACAACGTCGGCACGAGCAGGATCATATCTAGCCGGTAGTTGTCGACGTCGGTGACCGGGTTCCCCGTTAGATCGAGTTCTTGCAGAGCTGGGAGGTTGGCGAGCTTGCTTACGGCTTCGAGCGATTCTATCTAAGAAGGCATTCAACACCCCACTCAAGTTCTATCTCATAGCGAGCAACAAGTTTGCAGATACACGGACATTGTTTTCGGTCAGGGAGAGAAGCTGCAGTGACTGGAGGTTCTCAATGCCATCGGCAATCGCGAGTTGATTCCCATTCTGCAACAATTTGGTCAGGTCAGAACATCCTGCTTTGCACGAGGAAAGAGACACGGTGCAGTACCAAGTGCAGATGCTCAAGCTTGGGGAGCTGCTCACCACCAAGAGCGTCGAGGTTGGCGATGGCGTTGCTGGACGCCTCAAGAGCGGTCAGCGCCGGCAAACTCGAGATTCCGGCGAGACTCTCGAGTTGGTTGCCTGATACAACACGAACGACCACGGCGTGAGTAGTCTTTCGAGATGATGCGAGACGTCAAGCGAAGCCGTACCATTGATTTTCAGCGACGCTAGTGACGCCATCTGGAAGCCTTGCAGCGTCGGAATCTGGTTGCCTGACACGTCGAGCGCCTGGATATGACAGCAGGTTGGCTTCAACGTTAATCACTGCTTCATCGCAACAGCCAGCACTCAGCGTCTAGTACCTTTAGATGTTCGTTGGCGAGCGTAAGCGGGGATGCAAGCGCGTTCTCAGACAAGTTTGCGACCACGAGGTGCGGCAGCTCAGCGAGCGGCGCCGGATCGGTGATTTGGTTCTTCGCGACGTTCACGAAGAGGAGGTGCTGGTAGTTCTTGATGGGCTCGAGGCTCTCGAGCTGCTTGTCCTTGACAGAACGAAAGAGCGGGGGCGGTAAGATTGGTTGCAGACAAGATGAGCAAATCTTGCCATGGGATACCGTACCACGACGTCGAGGGCCGTGAACGCGTAGCCGGAGTCGTCGAGCACGCGGTCGATGCGCGACAGACCATCCATGAACACCTCCACGTTGACTTCTTTGGCCATAGGAGCATCTTCTTCTACGGCGGCGACCTCATCCGCGGCGGTCGGCTCGTCCTCCATCGCGATCCGTGCAACTTTGGGCGATCGAGCGGTTATGGTCAAAAGGTCGCCACCTCATCTGACCGACACTGAAGGCTGCGTACCAAGCACAGCGCGTCTGCTCGTGGTCCAGCCCAATTCGCTGGCGATGGCGGCGTCGGGTTTGTCTCCAGCGCCGGCGTTCGCGACCGATGAGGACTCGGACTGTACGCTGTTGCTGCGTTCGAGAGCTGTTGGTTGCTGTGACTGACCGAGTTGGTCGGACACGACAGATCTGCCGTGGAAGATCGCGTTCCGCGTGCAGTTCCAGAGCGAGAAGCTCGGCCTGCGGTTCCACCCGGCGCAGTTCCCCGACACGGGCAACGGCGTGTACACGATTCGCCTGCTCGAGCTCAACAAGGTGGGGCATCTCCATGTGCAGTGAGCGACCTAGAAGTGACTGACAGCTCCAACTTCCATCAGGGGCCAGACGGAAAGGGGCCAGCGATCAACTACAATGCAAGCTTGCGCGGAGGTCAAGAGCACCTGTGCGATCCGAGACGAGACTAGCTCTTTTTATCCATGCTTGCGCTAACATTGATTGTCTGTGGACTAGCACGCTGCGGCCGGGACTGTACTTGACGCACATCGGCGACCACCACCTGGTTGACGTGCCGTGCGAAGACATCATCCGCAGGTACGCTTCTGAAAGACTAGTCTTCGTACTTGTCGCTGTAGTTCACACTTGCCTCCTGCAGCCTTCAGACCGCGCCTCGGCCCGTGACTCTACGGTTTGTCGACGTTGAGGCTGGTGTCGTGACCCCGCACGAGCTGCGAGACTCGCTCCAGATCGACACGGCATGGCCGACTGCATCCTCGCGAGCTTCCGTTGGTAGCGGTGGTGGCACCCCTCGAGCAGCAGCGTCGACTCCAACGAAGTCCAAGACTCCCAGTTCGCCTAGCAGTGGACCGCCGATCTACAAGATCATCCTGCTGGGCACGACTGGCGTCGGCAAGAGCAGTCTCTTGTCGGTTGCTGTTAATGGAGACCGCGGGTACGAGGAGCGCCGTGTCACGACGCTCGAGGCAGAGTTCGGCAGTCTTGACCTGAGCGACGACGCCACAGGCGGCCACGGCGTGAGTTTGTCGTTGTGAGATTGCTGACTGGACTGAAGCTCCACATAACAGTTTGTGGACTGGTTGCACAGCGGATCAAGGCGCGCATCTGGGACACCGCCGGCCAGGAGCGCTACAGAGCCATTACGCGGTCGCACTATCGGCGCGCTGACGGCGCACTTCTCGTGTACGACATGGCGGAGCCCGAGAGCTTCGACCGGCTCGGTGAGTGGCTGCATGCACTACGCGAGACAGCAGGTGACTCGCTTGCGGCCATCACTGTCGCTGAGAACAAAATCGATCAAGCGGTAGCCGGCCAGAAGAGGCCACCTGGTGCCGTGGATCCGGCAAAGGTGGCCGCGTTCTGCCAGGAACAGGAGCTGATGTTTGCGCGCACGACGGCCAAGCGGAATGCAGAAGCCGCCAACTGGGAGAACGGCCAGCGGATCCTGGACGTCGTCACGAATCTCGTGGTGACTGTCCATGAGCGGCGTACCACCGGTTGGATCGGTAAGGGTGGGGACGAGCACGCAGGAGCGACGCCGAGGAAATCGGGAGCAACTCGTCGTGGAAGTGCTGGCGGACGGCTAGTGCTCACTGATGCAGGTGGGGACTCCGATGCGCGGTCGCTCGCTGGAGACTGTGGCGCTTGCGGCCGCAGCTGACGAAGTTGGTCGAGTACTTTCGGCATCGTCGTGACGATTGAGGCGACACCGTTCACGAGTTGGAGAGCAGCGTGCATAAGGATAACTGGATAGATACGCAGCTTGTCGGTGGCGCGATGGTGGACTATGTTATCCGACTGTGAACTGCCACAGACAATGTGTGTAGGTTGAGCAGGAGGAATCATAGCAGCAATAACTCGCTGTGGAGTGGACTGATGTATATTCGATATCCGCCTCGAGGGCGTAACGACAACATAGATAGTGATGGTGTTGGGTATGGCTTTCACCTCGCGGGAGGAGAGTCGGTCATTGCGTCGGACGATCTAGAGAGTCCGAAATATATCTGATCTTTCACGCGTGCAGTGTTTTGCCGAAGGCCATCGGCGCGCGTTGGCCACGGGCGGAGCGGATGCGATCCGCCTTCTCGCGATTGGCTCTCTCGGTCTCTTTCCAGGCCTCGCTCGACCGGAAAGCGTGCAGGCGAGACTTGACCGCAGCCAAGGCAGGGTTCTTTACCTGAAAGGCGCTCGGGTCGCGGTTCATCCTCATCCGCGTCTCAGACGCTTCGCGGCGTGTCGAGCCGTCAGTCAAGCGCGCTTGGTACTGGAGCGAGTTCGTTGCGTAGCTTTTGTAGCGCGAGGTGACAGCCTCATACGCCCAGCGCCGCAGAGCCGCTGTGGATGCGGCGGCGACGGATGAAGTCGAGGTCGCAGCTGAGGACGAAGTGGACGCGGTCGAAACTGTGACCGAGTCGAAGTTCTGGCTGGGTCGCGAGTTGGTCGGCTTGGCGGCCGTCGCCTTGGTAGCGCGGGCGAAAGACATGGCCGGAGAGAGAGAGAGAGAGGCTGGAGGCGGAGTCGAGCGGAGGACTTGAGCCTTGGCGCGCAGACCCAGAAGTGACCTCGGCTTGGAATGTCGCGGCCGCCATGGACGTGAACATACGAGACCGGACCGAACCTAGCTCGTCAGTCGCGGCCTCGAGGCCCTATTAACAGAGGAAGAACCCGATTCCTCGCACGGTCGCCATGCGGCACCTGGATACTTGCAAACACATTGGACTACGCTTCAATCTGTGGGATAAGTCGGTGTGGACGATTTGATAGACCGTGAAGGGACACGGTACCGCGTTTCGCCACAATACAAGAGCGTCGCACAAGTCACACACACGACATTCGAGCGACATTGCAACAATCAACCAAAAAGTCGTGCGAAGGTCTGCCGAAGCGGCACCCAATCATCCACAGCCAACGTGAGTGCGCCAAGCCAAAACGGACCAGCAGCAATGGCCGAGGCGGATGGCGGCGCCGCCGCGTTCGTGGACGCGCTGTACCGCAAGGTGCTGCTGTCGGTCAAGGCGTCGAACGGCGTGCCGTCCGAGGACGACGGCTTCCACTTCCACTCCAAGTTCAGCTCGGCATTCAGCGCGCGGGCGGCGTCCAGCGGCGCCAAGGCGCAGTCGCTCGTGCAGCTGCTGACGTCCAAGCGGCAGGACAAGGACGCGGACGACAGCGAGGAGGAAGACGAGGCGGCCGAGCTGTTCGACGGTCCGGAGCCCAATGCGCGGATTACGGACGTGGTCGACACGCTGCTGGACGAGGCGGCCAAGCAGCTCGAGCTGTTCCGTCAGGGAGGCGACAAACCCAAGTCCGCCGGCGCCAAGCTGCGGCCGCTCGAGAACAAGCCGCTCGAGTTCAAGAAGAAGGAGCAGGAGGCTGAGCGCGAGGTAAAGGCGAGGCCCGCACCGCCCAAGCACGCGCACGCGCTGCGCAAGCCGCAGGACGACTTTGACGAGACGATCGACAACTCGGACGCGCCGTTCGTGTCCAAGCTGCGGGAAAAGGTGCACGCGCTGCACGATGTCGGCCAAATGGAGGTGGATGAGGACGACAACTCGGAGGAGGCACAGCAGCAGCGGCGTCACCCGTATTACCACGAGATCCGAGCGCTCAAGTACGCCGAGTGGCAGCTGGAGGCGTCGAGCGATCCGTACGCGCGCATTTCCGTCGAAGACGCGTCATACCTGTGGGTCGACACGGAGGAGACCCTTTTGCAGATGATGGCGTCGCTGACGAAGCCTGAGACGCGCGTGGTCGCGGTGGATCTCGAACACCACAGCTACCGATCGTACTTGGGCATTGTGTGTCTCATGCAGATCTCGACTGCCACTGAAGACTTTCTGGTGGACACGCTCGCTCTGCGCTCCAAGCTGCAGCTGCTGAACTCGGTCTTTTGCGACCCGTCCAAGGTCAAGGTGCTGCACGGCTCGGATATGGATATTTTGTGGCTGCAGCGCGACCTGGGACTGTATGTGGTCAACATGTTCGACACGGGCCAGGCCGCGCGACTGCTGCAGTACCAGCGCTTCTCGCTCGCGTACCTGCTCAAGCGCCACTGCTCGGTGGACGCGGACAAGCAGTACCAGCTCGCTGACTGGCGGGTGCGTCCTCTCGACAAGAACATGGTCAAGTACGCGCGCGAGGACACGCGGTATCTGCTGTACATTTACGACCAGATGAAGCAGGAGCTGCTCGCCGAGAGTGCCACGTCGCGGTCGAACATGCTGTTCGAGGCGCTGCAGAACTCGAGCAAGATCTGCTTGCAGGTTTACGACAAGCCCCAGGCATTGGAAGCAGATGCACTGCCGCTGCTAGATCGGCTCAAGGGTACCGTAGGACTGGCGGCACCGTCGGAGCTGCAGCAACGCGTCTTCAAGGCGCTGTATCTGTGGCGAGACCAAGTGGCGCGCCGCGAAGACGAGTCCACGGCGTACGTGCTGCCGAACCACGCGCTGATGAAGCTCACCAAGCACCTCCCAACTCGGTCGGACGCACTCTTCCGCACGTGCCACCCCGTCCCGGCGCTCATTCGCAAGCACGCACACGAGATCACGAGCATGATTTCGTCCGAGCAGACCAAGCTCGCGACCGAAGAGGTCCAGCAGGTGGCGTCAGAGCAGACGGTGGCGCCGGCAGTGCCGACCAAGAAGGTTTGGAACGACGACGGTGTCGAGCGCGATGTTGTCATGAGCACGCTCGGATCGGCGACCTCGAGCAAGGACACGGCGCACGTGGCGTGGACGACGGGGAAGCGGAAAGCCAAGTGCTTCGAGGACGGTTTGGTCCCCGGCGTGCTTCAGCTGGGCGGTGTTGATCCAGTGGTCGAGGCTAGCGAGGAGGACAAGGCTCGTGCTCTGCTGCAGCAGGTGAACGACCTCGTGGCGCGCGTGAGCTTCACGGTGCGCGAGACTGAGGGGTCTGCGGGTGCCGTTGAGGCCGTCAAGCCCACTCCAGCGAAGCCTGCGACTGCGGAGGCGCCGCCTGCGATGCCGCAGTCGATTGCCGAGACGTATCAGCTGCCTGGTCGGTCGAAGCGCCGCAAGGTCGCGGGCAAGACGGAGGCGCTCACGTCCGAGGTCAAGGACCGGGCCGCCGACTTCATGCAGCAGATCGGCATGGGACAATCCAGCGCTTCTGGCGATGCGGAGGACGCTGCCAAGCCGCAGTTCGACTACGCGGCGGCCAGCGAGCAGATCGCTGGTGCGAAGCTCGACCTGGACAAGAAGAGCACCGGCGCCAAGCGGAAACAGAAGCCCGGCGGCGGCGGATACAACCCGTTCGCGGCTGTGCGTGGCGGCGGCGGCAGTGGAGGACCCTCCAAGGACGACGAAGGTGTTAAGCAGCCGCGCAGGAAGAAGCAGCACAATCCGCGCAGCGCTACCTTCCGGTGAACATGCTTGGTGTCGACATTTGATAGAGCTGATCGCGGGTTCCATTGGTCAATATTCACGCCCATTCTCCCACCAAAATGAGGCAACAGCAGTTTTCCGCCAATCATGTGGTCGTATACAGGCTGTGCGGCGCAGCCAGTGGCGTAAAATGCCGCCTCCTCTCTGCTGATAATAGCCGCGAAAATCTCCATTTTTACTCATCGAGCTTTTGTATTTTGCCGCGTTCCGTGGCCCACTTGCCGTCTATGGCCCAACCGGAGAAGCGGGCGCAACCGTCGAGTGCCATGGCCGCGGCCCCTCGCAAGCGCGCCAAGCCCGCGGCGCTGCCAACCGAGCCGGCTGCCAAGAAGTCCCGCGGCGATGCGTCGGCGGCCGCGGCGGCCCCGCAGAGCGCCGACCGCGAGAGCGCGGCGACGGCGGGCGATCCGTCCATTGAGGCTGCTCCAGGTGCGTAGATGACTCTCGAGTGGCGATTATGGCGGCCAGAGCGGTGGCAGATGGGTCAGGGCGGCGATCTGGTGGCCGTGTGGCCGCTCGTTGGCCGCCTTGTGGCCGCTCCGTGATGGTCGAGGACGAGCGCGAGCTGACGACGGCGGTATGGCATTCGAGTAGATGCAGCGGCGGCCCCCGCCCACGCGAACGGCTCTCGGGCCGCACAGAAGGTGACTGCGCCGAAGAAGAGGTCTACGAAGGCGGCGAATGCTGGCGCCAAGCGCGCGGCTCCCAAGAAGAAGACCGCCGCCAAACCCGCGACGGCCAAGTCCGCGACGGCTAAGCCCAAGAAGCCGGCGGCGCGGCGCAAGTCGCGCACGGTGGAGGACCGGCAGAAGGAGAACGCGCCGATGAACGCGCCGTTCTTCGTCGAGACGGGCGGCGAGTGGAACGCGACCGACATTGGTAGGCTACAGTTTTGACTATTGCTACTCTTGGTATGGTTCATTATCATCATGCTGGCGCTCGTGTGCGGCAGATTTTGATGAGCTCGCGACGCTGCGCGGACTGTGGGAGCTGCCGGCCGCGTGCCACCTGCTGTGGCTGCTGCAGAACCCGCTGACACTGCGCTTCTCTAACACGCTGCTCGAGTACGAGGCGGCACTGCTCAAGCCGACGGACAGCCCCGTGCTCGAGGACGTGTTCACCAAGCTGCTGCTCAAGAAGAGCGAGCGCGACTGCCTCTCGGCGGGCATCGGCCTCAAGTACGAGTGGTGGAACAAGCAGTTGCGCGACTACTACATGGCCATGTACGACAAGTGGTACGCGCTGCTGCGCAAGGCCGGCGAGCGTCCGCCTGCCGAGACGTTCTCGCAGGACGAGGACGATACAACCACGAGCGGCGGGAGCGAAGGGGAGGAGGACGATCGGCAGAAGGCTGATGAGCCGGTGGACGTGGAGCTGACGGACGAGGAGTGGCTCACGCTGGACATTCTCAAGGCGCGGCTGGAGGGTCTCGGCGACATTTGCCCGCTCAAGGTGAGTTGACTCAGCCATTGCTTTGGCTTTCGTGGTATGCGTGGTGGCTGATTTTTTATTATTATTTGAGCAGCACGCGACATTTGCGGAGCTGTCGGCCGAGCTGCGGTGCAAGATTTTGCTCAACCTGTGCGAGGCTGTGGTCGAGGACCCCGTCAACACGTACGCTGTGCTTCATTCCTGGTGAGTTGATCGAGTTGCTGACGATGAGTGCTTTGAACCATGCAGGGAGTACATCCGCATGATGGAGGACGACGATCTGCGCGTCGAGCCACTGGGGAACGACCGCGTCGGGAACCTCTTTTACTTTTTCCCGCAGTTCTACGAGGAGCGCCGGATCTACCGACTCGATGTGGCGACCAACCAGTGGGCTCTCTGGGCCAAGGGCGAGGACGCTTTCCGCCGCATGCTGGCTGGTATGAAAGCCATCCGAGGACGCAAGGTGCGGGGCGAGCAAGAACTGCTGGATCATCTCGAGGTGATCGTCGAGCAGATCGAGGAGGAGAAGTCGACGCGCGCCAAGCAGCTGGAGAAAGCCAACCGGTTGGCGATCCTGGAAGCAATGCCGCGGAAGCGGTCGCTGCGACTACAGGTCAAGCAGCTGGAAGACATGGAGAAGAAGAAGGAGGAGAAGGAGGCGAAGCAGCACATATCGGAGCAGGAGGTGGCAGAGCTCAAGCGCGCCGAGCTGCTCAAGAAGGTGGAGCGCGAGGCCGAGCGCGAGGCGAGACAGCATGAGCGCGAGGCCAAGAAGATCGAGCGCGAGCAGCACGAGAAGGAGGCGGCCGACGCCGAGCGCGAACTGCGCCGACAGCGGCGGCGAGACCACGAGATCGAGCAGGAGCAGCTCGCTCTGGCGGCCGAAATCCAGCAGGAGAAGCAGCGCCGGCAGCAGGAGGAAGCGCGGGAGCGTCGCGCACTGCAGCGTCAAGCGACGGCATCAGAGGAGGAGGACGAAGAGTTCGATGTGGGCGATGTATCTGCGCAGGATTCTGCCGGCAGCAGCGCCTGAGACCACACGATGGGGCCAGTGTCGCCCTGCGAGAGAAAGAGAGAGAGAGAGAGATGTGCATCCTGTTGACATTCCTTCTTCCCTGATTGCTAGAATAGACTGATTCTGCCTGCGCGTTCACCCCGACACGTAAGCGTTCGCCTTGTGCTTAGGCACGAACTCGAACCCTGCCGGCACGGGTCCGAGCAGCATCTCGGAGATCTTGATCCAGTCCACGGCTTGGTCGCTCGCCATGAGCGACTCGAGGTCGTTGCGGCCGTAGTACGGTGCCGGTCGCTCGTTGATGAGCTGCGGGACGACCTCGAGCAGGCCGATGGGGATGTAGCGGCACAGGAAGGACTGCCACTCGAGCAGGTAGCGGCGCGTGCGGTTGACGCCCTTCTGGTCCGACCCCCAGTGCTCGAGCCCAAAGTTGACAAAGTCCCTGAGCATGTCGAGCCGCTCGCTCGCCGAGATGTCCCAGTGCCGCCGCTCCTTGATCTCGGTCGGCAGCCACGGCTTGATGAGCGCGCCGCGGCCGAGCATGCACGTGGCGAGCTTGCCGTTCTTCAGGTGATCGTCGAACTCCTGGTACGAGAGCACATCGCCGCCGCCGATGAACGGCATGCCGGCCGCGTCACCGACAAGCTCTTCCCGCGCCGTGTCGGCGCACTGGTAAACGTAGTCCCAGTCGGCGTACTTGGTGTACCGCTGCAGCCTCGAGCGACCGTGGATGGTGACGGCGTCCACGCCCTGGGTCGCGCGCAGACGGAAGTCGGGCGTCACCACCCCGGCGTTGACGTATGCCATGGAGCCGCGCGCCGACTGAATCTTGCTCACGAGCTTGTGCGCCACGGGAGACTTCTCGCTCCACCCGGTGCGGAGCTTGACCGTCAGACCGGGGACGTTCGCACGCTCGACGCTGCCGAGCTCGAGACCCGTGAGCGCGCCAGACACGACCTCGAGCAGCCGCGGCGGACGCGTCATCAGCGCCGAGCCGGCACCCGCGCGGCACACGAGGTCGATGGGACACCCCATGTTGATGTCCACGAAGTCTACGTCCGTCTCGCGCGCCAGCAGCTCGCACACCCGCGCGAGCTGGTCGCCGTGCGCGCCTGCGAGCTGCACACCGAACACGTCCTCGCTCGAGTGGCGCCGCAGCAGAGCCCACTCCGACTGCTGCGCCTTGAGCAGGTTGGTGGCCAGCGCCATCTCGCCGCACGTGATGTCGGCCCCCGCCTGCTTGAGCAGCCGCCGGAACGGCAGGTTGCCCACGGTCGTGAGCGGCGCCACGTAGATCTTGCGCGAAAAGTCCACGGGCTTGCGCTCCGCCAGCAGCGGGCTCTCGTCCGCCGCCTCCGTCTTGTCGTCCTCCATCTTGTCGCCTTTCGTCGCGGCGTCCTCTGTCTTGTCATCCCCCGTCTTGCCGTCCTCCGTCTTGACGACTTCACTGTTGGTCGACGGCTCCTGTCTCTGCGACTGCTGCTGCTGCTGCTGCTGCTTCTTGCCTTTGCCCTTGGCGCGCATACCTACCGAGCGGAACACGTACTTATTCTTGCGCAGGCTCGTGCGCACGTCGTTCGTCAACGCGTTCGTCTCGTTGCCATTGCTCTGCAGCACGCGCTCGCGCGCACCGGCCTCCGCCTCCACGTTGCGGAAGCCGCCGCTCTCGGTCTTCGCCGCGTGCGCCATGGCGAACCGGCACGCGAGCCCGTCGCGGCAGTAGCCGAGCGCGTCATACACGGGACAGCGCGTCCCCAGGTCCTTTGGCTTGCGCTTCAGGTAGTCGCTCACGTCGTGGTTGAACTTGCACGTGTCGCCGAACGGACACGTCTCGTCCGCCGCCACGGGACGGCACAGCGAGTCGGCCGGGTCCTCCGCCGCATCCGCCGGCCGCTTCTTGAAGGTTCCGCCTCCGCCGCGCTTCTTGCCGCCGTCGCTGCGCGCTTCCTCGCCCCCGTTTTCGTCCGTGGTCGATGATGGAGTTGCAGGAGCTGGTGTCGGTTCGACGGGCTTCAGAAACCTGCAGAAAAACTCAGTCCGAGAGCTCCCAGCGTGGAAATCATGCAAAATGAGACCTACTCGGGTTTGATGGGCGCCTCGCCGGGCCGCCGCTCGCGTGTAAGCACCACGGGGGCTGGAGCAGCCTCGGCCGAGGCATCGGCGGTCGACGTGCTATCGCTGCTCATCTTGAGTTGCAATGTTTCAGTCGCGGTTGGATGGAGGAGGTCGATGTGTTGAATGCTGTGCATATGTGGAATATTTATACGACATAAATTGGGTACACTGTGACTCTCAAGCAAAAACGAAAGCACTGACATAACGATAATTTTCACGATTTGCAAAATCCTATTAACAGCAAATCGACGTGTGAATACGAAGTTTTTCTCTTTTTCGACTGTTATTTATTTTTTATTCGCGTTTACACCCAGACGTGAAAAAAATACGAATCACCGGTTTTTGACCGGTTGTTCACACGCGGGCCAAAACTAGAGTACTAACATAACGATTATTTGTTATCCTTTCCACGAATAGCAAACGCGATCAAAATCAGAATGCAAATTGCTAGCCAGCCCAGATCGAAAATGGGTCAAACGGCGACGCGCGCGCTGGCGTCCGGCGAGGCGGAGCAGACGCCCGAGCAGGCGCAAGCGAAGCCCAATGGCGTGTTCGACGAGATGGCGGAGCGGCCGCCGCTGCAGTGCGTCTTCTACTACGAGAGCCGCGTCAAGAGCGTCTCGCTCGCCATGCCGCTCGTGTTCAAGGGGAATGTCGGCACGCTGCTCGTCGAGCTCGAGCGCCGCCTCCGCATCGAGTTCGGCGTCCCTGAAGGCTCGAGCGTGTTCGGCGTGGTCCCCGCCGAGGAGCTGTACAGTCCGCCGTTCCCGCTCGTCATGCTCAACGTCGTGGCCGCTCAGATCTACGAACGCTTCGAGCGCGACCGAGTGCCGGTGCTGCACTTCGCGCTCGTTGTGCGCACCATGGATCAGCTCAAGCGCCCGCTGGCTCGGGATGACGCAAACGAGTCTCCCTTTTTCGCAGTGCCTGCGGCCGCACTGTCGTCTCAGAGCGACGGCATCGCCAGGTCGCTCGCGCGCCGAAGACTCGTGCAGAACCTGCAGCGGTTCGGCTTCGCGCGGCTCGAGGTGACGCCGGAGCAGGCGGCACAGGCGCAGGAGGGGTTCCGATCGGTGCGCAAATGGCTGAGCGACCAGCTGGAGCTGCCGTCGGAGCAGCGCTGGCGTGATCTCGTGGACACTCGTGCTGCTGGCGATGAGGATCCGCTGGCCAAGTCCCACCCGATCGTGTCGCGCGGCCGCCGTGTGGGGTTCAGCAGCGATCGCAACCGCGAGTACCTGCAGCTGCGCCAGCCGATTGCGGCCAGCGGCACCGTTTGGCCGCCGCGTTACTTTGCCGACAAGGATGACGCCGACCGACAGTTCGCCGAACAAATGCTGGCACTAGTGCAGCTGCTGGATGACCTGGCTCGCGACTGCATGCGCGCAGTGTGCGAACTGCTGAACCTGGATGAGCGGTGGCTGGTGGACGAGCTGCTGGACGATCGGACGCAGCCTCCTTCGCCCGAGGACGAGGTCACATCCGCGAAAGACCCGAGCTACCAGTACGGCGCGTCGGTGCTGCGCGTGTACAACTACCGCAACAAGGCCGCCAGTCAGCTGCCACGCGACGAAGACTACTCGTGCGGGGTGCATGCCGACCTAGGTCTGGTGACAGTGTCGCCTGTTGCGACAGTGCCCGGCTTGCAGATGTGGAACCTCGAGCGCATGCTCTGGTCAGATGTGGAAGAGGATGCCTCGCCGCTCCACTTCTCGGTCTTCGCTGGCGAAACGCTGAGCTTCCTCACCCACGGACTCATCTCAGCGCCGCTACACCGCGTGCCCGCCATCTGCGTCGACTCGGAGGAGCAGCGCCGCATGTCCATGCCGTATTTCTTGCGTGTGCGACCCGACAAGTGCTTGAACCCGAAGGCGGATCCGGCCCTGCAGATCACGTGCCGCGATTTCATGGAGGATGTGGTCTTTAAGAAGCGGCCGTGGCGGCGCGACGACAAGAGCGGTGCTCCTCCCGACTACTGACTAATGATAATCAACTCGCACTGTATTCTGACAGCACGAACATCCAAATTCACGCCGTTGCAATCACGCCGTAGCAATCGTGGTTGTCGGTGGCGACAACCGCCGACGCCACCACTCGGCGATATCCGCGAACGTCCACTCGCCGTGTTCGCTGCCCTGCTCTTCACTGGTGTCGCTTGCTTGCTGGCGTCGCCACCATGGTTTCTGCTCGTCGATAAGCTTGAGTAGCAATGCGCTTTGGCTGAGCGATTCTGTGGATGCATTCATCGCCTTGCCGATCTCAAGAGCCTGAAGCTCACGCAACGTATCTCCGCCGGCACTTGACTTCTCTTGCTGCTTCCTCACGGCCCGCGTGCCTGCCGAATATGCAGCTCGAAGGCGAACGAGGGTTGCAGTATCCAGTACGAGTAGTCCGCGATTCTCTCGTGCGGCAAAGTCCTCGATGGTCATCGCCATCCATTCGTGCTGAAGCGCAAATGACGCTTCTTGTTCCGTCTGAGCCTGACAGGTAGCAGCAGCGCGGAGAATGCCGCCTTGGTGCTTGCGGAACCGCAGTGTACAGCATCGATCCATGGTCTCTCGGAGCGTGGAGGCTTCATAATCGCCTAGTTGGCGAGTTGGGCTTGTCGTTGTCAGTGTCTCCAAACTGTTGTGGGGTGTTGGACTATTTGTATTGGTAGTCGGACGCGCCATGGGGATCAAGTCGAGATGGAGCGCGCCGTTCTTGACGCAGAACGCGAGGCGCCTCGCAGCATCCTGCGCCAACTGCCGCCACTGAGCGATGGTGAGTCGCGGTTGTGGCCAGCACTTTGGTTCGCTGTGCAGTCCCAACTGACACAGCTCGTGATATCCGCAGTCGACAACGTATCGTCGTCGCGACTGGAGATCTCGACAAGAAAACACCAGACGGCGAGGGCTCTCCATCCCGTCGAGTTCAACCTGAACAGCACGCAAATCAACGGACTCACTCCGAGCGGTGCTCTTTGTTTCCGTCGTCGCGCTAGCAGTGTTCATGACACGCTCGAGAGCGAGAGGGTTCGCAGGCCAGAGTAGCCACGAGTTCGAGTGAGCGTGATCCCGCTTGAGTTCGAAGTGAACACAGACGATGGCTTCTAGGCGTAAATCTGGGTCGTACAGACTTGAAGGCAGGCGACCGGCCATCCCTTCCAACGCGCGAAAGCTCACGCTGGCTGTCGCGATGGTGGCTTCTTCTCGTTCGCGCGCCTCGTCAAACTGGCACAGTGAGTGACATTCTACGGCGAGAGCTCGTTTGAGGGATCGCGCGACACGAATCCTTTCATTCGCAAACTGCTTCCACTGCAGCAGCTTGGCCGAGCGCGTCCCCTTCTTCTGCAGCCGCGAGACGATCTCTGTTGGATGGGATTGAGCCGCCACCGCAAGCTCGAGGTATCGGCTATTGCCGTCAACCAAGCGACGACGCAGATCCATGCTCGTTCTTCGCAGCGGACAGAACACCGCTGCTCCGTAAATCAGCACAGGTGTGGCAATAGCCGAGGCGCGCACGTTCAATGTCAGAGAGCCATCGACATGACCACAGGTGTGCAGTTGATACACGAGATACCCATCATCGACGCGACGACAGTGCAAATCGGCTAATTTGCCTGCATTACGGCCAAGTTGATCTCGAAACACGGGTTGCAAATTCACAGCCAGTGCCGCTGCACGTTCGTCGTAAGTCATCGAGTGAGTGGAGAAAGCGAATGCGCTCGGGTCCAAGAAAACCTCCTCGAAGGGCTGACTCGAATCGCTTGGTATCACTACCGCCGTCGAAAAGGCTGCGGATCCGTTATCGTCTGGAGTATCGTTGTCGCACGGATTGATGTTGGTCAGCGAGCCATCCCAAGCACGAGCGAGATCGTTGACCAAGTCTCTATCCGAGGTCGGCAACACACCCACGCCAGCCAAATACCCGATGATATCGCGAATGTCGCAACGAACGCGACGCACATGATCAAACTCGAATGGAGTCTGACGAGCAAGTTCTGCTAGCTGTATTTTCACCCGCTCGATGCTGGTGCTCACGTGTTCATTTAGCTCAGACACGCACAAGTCGAGAGCTTCGGCCACGACTTCCAATGACACAACACTATCAGCGAGAACGCTGCATCGAAGAGTATCAAAGACACTGCAACTTGCGAGAAGGTCAAGATCCACCGTCCCCAAAAGCACCGCCACAACCGTGTCTTGGTTGATTCCGAGGGAATGCAACGTCATCGGCGTAACCGGGTTCGGCCGTGAACGCACTCTCGAGAGCAGCTGAGTGTGAATCTGCCGCCTCTGGTCAATTGAGCCACGTACAAGCGATCTTGCCGCTTCAACGTTCTTCATCGCAGTCAGCAGTTTGTTGTTCGCAATACTTAGTCCATTGTGAGCCTCGACGAGTTGCGAGAGCCAGTCTTCACTTCCGACCGCGAGTGTTTCACAGCGCTGCTGTCGCTCTGCAGCTTCTGCGATCAGCTCCTTACGTACTCGTGCAAAGAGATTGTGCGATTGCACATAGACATCCACCTTCATGAACGGGAAAGTGCGCTCCATTTGCTGCTGAGCTTGATTCTGTGGACGTCCCCCGACAACATTGGCCCACTCGAGCGTCCCACAATATGCCTTGTTCAGATCAAACGGGAGCTTTGTCTCGGAAACTATCGTGAGCTGGTCATAAAGGAGACTCGCAAACGCCGAACTCTCAGCATGGGAAGCGTAGTTGTCGATGTCGCGTGCAGGAACACAATGCAGTGGGATGCGTGAGCTCGAAGAGATCCATCGATTGAGCAGGTCGAAGCTCTGGCGTATGTGAATCGAGTGAGCGAGGGGGGACAGCACTGTCGACAATGCTGCCGGATGCTCCGTCAAATTCTGGAATCGTAGGCGACTCACCAGCAAGTCGTACAGCTTGTTCTTGTGTTGCTGTCGGAGCAAGTTTGACTTGAACTCGCTGTCCCTTGACAAGAGATTCTTCAGCGCGTCTCTCTCCATTTCCAAACAGTACGTGTGGTTCGTGTCCAAGTCGAACACTGATAAACAGAAGTCTCTGCTCGCGTCTTCGCGAACAGTTATCAGCACCTTTCTCCCCTGGACTGTTCGCGCCGCCTGAAAGCATCTCTTGCTCGAATCGGTATGTCTTGTATGGATCCGTAAATGCTCGCTAGCTTGTCCAGGAGCATCGACAAACTCTACAAGGTTAAGAATGTGCTTCAGCAATGCCGGCGTGTAGATGTTGGACTTGACGCTGCTGACCCACAGACGCAAGAGCAGCGGCTTGGAGCTCAGCAGCTCGCAGATCTCGTAGAACGATGCCACCAGATGGTACGACGTGCCGCTCGCCGAGTGGTAGACGTCGAACGTCAAGTCTCCCCAGTTCTCGTAAACAACCACGACACAGAGGCGTCCGCCAATTGCTTTACCCTGCCGCAAAACCTCGTCGCCGTGCCCGCTCTTCCGACCGCGCTGAAGATCTTGGAACCACGCGCTCGACAAGATCTGGGGCCGCAGCAGACGCATCTGCTGGAAGAACAGGAGCTTTTCGAGGGTGAACTGACCGGTAAAGCGGTCGAGCATCGCGATCGCAAGCAGCTTATTTGCGATCTCCTGTCGTATGGATCTGGTTAGGGGTTGTGAGGCTTGGTCAGCTCGGTCGGGTTTCCAACCAGTCAGAAGTCGAACGAGTTCCCACTCGAGGAAAAGGTCTTGGACCGAGCACAGCGCGGGATCGTACGCACTGATCCACATGCTGTTGGCAATATCCGGATCGAACTTGTCGCCTCTATTCAACGGGAACCTAGAGACGCTTATCACCACGCGCCGCGACAGGGCACCGACCTTCTCGTGATTGTGGAGGCGCAGAATCCGTCTTCGCACACAATTTCGTCGCCGCAGCAGCTCAGGGAGAGCCACTCGACAATTGCTCAGTCCAAACTCCAACGACATTCGTACCACCAAGTGCCGACGAAGTGGAACGCCGCCATCTCGTAAAGTCAACAGACGGTTGCAGACCCGCCACGCAGAACGCTCGACTGTAGCACGAGTGGTCGCCTCATTCAATGCTGCAAGGTCTACAGCACGATCGTCGTGGTCGGTGAGAGGGAGCCATCGGCGGTCGTACCGATCCTGTGCCTCAGACACTTGCACGCGAGTGTACTGCTCGTTGTATGACGCTTGGAAGGACGCCACTCGGCAGCGTTCAGTCTCTGTCTTGATCTCTTCCAGTTGCTTCTGCAGTTGTCGCTTGGCCACAAGCAGCTTCCAGTCGTTCGCGTTTTCCAGCGGATCCCACGCTTGTGCTTCGCTGAACGCACGACCCGCGAATGCCATTGCCTTCTTTGCGTTTTCGATGGACACACTATAATCCACCTGGACACTGTTCTGCAGCGATAGACTGTTCTCAAGAGCCACAGATGCTGTCTTTCGTGCCTGTGTGGCTTGACTGCTCAATTTCTTCCAGTCCACCAATCTGTTGTAAGCTCTCTGTGCTTGCTTTTCGGAGAACGCCGATCGCAATGACCAGACGATTGCAGCCTGCTTCCACTTGAGCATCTGTTGTACGGGTTGCACCTCGTCGGTGGTGCTGAGATTGGCCTCGCGGTGAATGTAGGACGAAAGCAACTGGCTGAGCATGCTGTTGTCGATCTCGACGCGGTAGACGGCATTATTGGCAGGGTTGTACGCTCGAATGAACCAGCGCTCTGAGGAGTGCTCGGTCGTGTTCCTGACACATGTGCACACGCCTCGAACAGCCGAGAACTGCTGCTTGTCGCAGCCATACATTGCCTTTACCCGGAACCGGCGAGCACAGCTTGGACAACACGACGCTTGGCGTTTGGACTGTGTAGAGAGCGAGTGGTCTGTGCGATAGGAGCGCGCTAGCAAGTGAACACTGACGACAAGCATCTCTCCGTCCTTCTGCACTGCGCATCTGTAGACAAGAGTATCGATTGCTCGGATTGCTGCTCGCATCGCCACTTTCACAACATCTCGATGATAGAAACTGTGAGCGACTGTGTGTATGGTCGCCAAATACGCAGCTCGAAGAGTGTACGAGAGATGGAGTGCCTTCCGTTTAGTTTTTGCGCGTCTGCGGCCGACGCTGCCGCGATAACAGCGCTGAATAACGATAGAGTTGGCGCACCATGCGTCATAAAGCGATAGCCGTTTGATGGCGTTGTTCACTTCCAGAAGAACCACATCCCCCTTGAGCTGCTGGCCGGCAGAAATGAGGTCGACAAAGATTGTGCGCGAATGGATATCGTAAAGAGGTATGCTCAGTACTTGTCGCATGTGCTTGAGCAGTTCCTTTCGCCGCTTCTGCGACTCCTTCCCTGCCGCCGCGAGGTTTTCTTCGAAAATGTAATGGAGAAGATGCGACCCTCGAGCGACCAGACTCGCCCATTCACCGACGTCAGAGCGGCACCAGATCTTCGGGTCTCGGAATGCCAACGGAGGACGCGTCTGCTGAATCTTCAGCGCGGCACAACGATCCCAATACATTGCCTCCACAATGCGGAAGCTTGAAGTGGTGTCTGGATTCTTGTTGTCCTCTTGCCTCACTGGTCGTGAAGCAGATGCAGTATCTGTCTCTGTCGTCCTGCCTGGACGATGGAGCTGCAATTCTTGCAGCAAAACCTTCTGAGCACTCGCGATACGATCGTGATCAAGCAGCTCGTTCACAGTATCGTCTTGAAAACCTGCGAGTGAAGCTTGCGTATTCGGCTGGCTTGTCTTCGAGGAAGCGGACAAGTTGAGCATCATGATTTGTGGATCGTAAACTGCGCTCCGTGGCAGAAGAAATGCGTTTCCGCGCAATGGGAACAGTTCCCTATCCTCTCCGCCGCGACCATTGTTCAAAGCTGACTTCAACGGGGGAACCTCGTCCAGAAAGTCCAAGTCATCAGCCATTTTCAAGATATAGTTCTCTCCTGGAGAGTAATAGAACGGCGGAGTCCAGTCGTCAGGCGATGACACGGTCGCCAACTCTTGCATCTTGCATTCAATGCAGAAACTCGGTCCCAGACGCTCGCTCTCTACCGCAAAGTGTTTCCCACACGACCGAAAGACACTGCGACGCCGAGGCAGATAGTTGGCAGTTGTGTTGAGCCTTCGCGCTTCGGTGGCAGCATGATCGTCGTATGCCCGCTCGGCCTCGTCTCTCGTTTTGAAATATCCCAAATACACAATGTGCTGCTCTTTCATCCCGTCAGGATCCTCCGGACGACAGAATCGCTTAACTCGCGAAACAAACGCTCTCGACCCTTTGTACAGTTGTTTCCCAGTGGCGATCGATATCGTCGCAGACCACCCCAGCAGAAATGTCTTGTCATTCTTCTCTTCTGGGTGTGGACGGTGCTGTTCATCATTCATCGGATCATAACGAGTGAACCCGAGCGAACGAATGTGGGTACGCCATGCTTCGATCTTCTCGAGCACCTTGACGCTCAACATCCGAAGACGACTCAGTTCCGCGATGATCTGTTGAACGACTGCATTCATATCAGTCCGCAGGTTCTGCTGGAAAGCAGTCATGCACTCTTTGCACAGTCCTTTCACGCGTTCCACGTTCGCTTCCCGCTCGATAATTTCGAAGAGGACGGACTTCTCGAGCCAGGACTCCTTCGTTTGTGCCCATATTCTCATCGCTGTCTTCTCGTCGTCCGAGATGTAGTAATGACGATACGGACAGCCCAGTCCAGGCTTCTTCATCTGTACCATCTTGTCGGCAACGGTCGGATTCGGTTTGTGTCGCTTCGAGCAGTTCAAGAACAGAACCCACTCTCTGCAGATCGGAGCACTGCTTTCTGGTCTCGACGCTGCGATATCTGATCTGGAACGATCGCCTCTGTCGTGCTGGTACATCACGCTGGCATGCTTGATCGACTGTTGTGCTGCATCATCGTCTTCAGGGTCGCTTGAATGCTGCGTTTCCGCTTTCATCCGTCGGTAGCGCTGATTCTGCTCGTTTGCGCCAAGCCACGCGCCTACTCGCTGCATGGATCGGAAATCGTGTTCGTCGCTTTCGATCTTCCTTAGCCCAGCAGGTAGCTCGGATGTCTTGATGGGGCGATCCACAGAGCTGTTGAGCGTTCCGTCAGAGAGCTCTTCGGACGATATCACTTCAGGAGTCAATGCCGACGGTGGTTCGTTTGGTTCATCGTACAAGTTCTGCGCCAGGGACGACAAAATTGGCACTCGCTTGCGAAAAAGCTCGACACCAGTTGACGACTTGAACTTTCTCACGAAATCGTTCGTGCCGCTCAGAATGTATTTGCCGTTGACATGGCCAGAACCAGCACCGTGAACCAGCCAAGTCTCGATCGACGACTTCGTCGGAGACACTCGAGGAACTGGGACCGATCCATGCATCGAGCAACAAATCCATCCATCACTTGGTGGACGATCTTCTACTGCAGCTGTATCCATGTTGGCAGCATCATGAACACCACCTTTTCTTCCTGTGTACATCGAGCGAGCAATGTAGTAGACAACGTGTGTCGACAGCTCCTTGTCGCCGTTGATGGTGTCCTGAGGTGTTTCGTCTCGAGGCGTGAATGACATCTTCAGCACTGGTGACGCCAGTATCCACAGCCAGACGTAATTGGTATCAACCAATGGAGCGAGAAGCTGTTGCGGCGCGGATGTGGATCGAAGGTTGGCATACGGATCGCTAAGAAGGGAATGCAACTGCTGTGCCTTCGTCCGCTCGGTGTCTGCCTCGCTCCTCGCTCGTTCTGCCTCCTTTCGCATCTCCATGAGGTCTCGGTATCGCTTCGCTCGCTCATCGAACCCCCATCCATGCTCGCTCTGCGAGAATGCGACGGCCGTGACCCGCACTTGCTCATCGAGCTGGTTTGCGTGCTGTAAAGCTCTCACGGCTGCCTGTTCCTGTGCTTGCAGCTGACTTTGGTCGCTCCGATATTTGTCCTGAGACGATTCTCGCTTGACCATACTGTCAACGCGAACATACGGGTCGGGTGGCGGGATGTGTTGCTCTCTGGAGTCTTCCAGTCGGCGCAACAAAGGGAGTTTGAGCTGGTTGGACTCCACGGCGCTGCTTGTCGCTTGGTGCTGCTGCTGCTGCTGCCTTTGCGGTTTGCATTGCTGACTGGAGAACGAACTGCCGCCTATAACCGGAAGGCGTGCATTTTCCAAACCCGCCGCCGATCGGTCGGCGACACGAGCTCGAATGGACGCCAACTGGGAAGCGAAGTCGTCCAAGTTGGTCCGCAAGCGATCGACCTCTCGCGCTCGTTGACGCTTTGCCGAGCTGCCTCTTCTGTCATCACTGGGTTGACGTCCCGAGCTGGACGCGCCATCTTCTGCGGCAGGTATGGAGGCGACTTCAGTACTGATGCGAAGTGGCGGCCTCTCCTCGGCGGCGTCCATTTATCGGTCGCGAGGTGGGCCATGCCTCCGTGACACTGATGCGCCGGCTGTCAACTTCAACCGACACTCGTGGCCGTATGAATCCTTCGGTCAAAGTGCGGTTCAAAACCTCGCACCGAAAAACCTCAGATCGCTTTTCGGATGTGCTGGTTTTCAGCGTCATTTCGGAAAAGAGGTGTGGAGGACCACAGTCTTGTGTGTTGTCTTTGCTTGTCTTGCATTCGCCTGTGTGTTGCTGTGTGTCCGGACGTTGGGGCTCCCACGATGAGCCTCGCAAGAAGTGCCTCCGCCTCGGAAAGGCCCCCGCGAGGACGGAGAGGTGCGGTGCACAGGGTTCGCCCGTCGCCGCCCTCTCCTGGCACGATACGACCGTCCAAGAGCAACCGAGCGCGCGCTCGGAGTGGTCCTGCCAGGGTTTTTCGCACGTAGAATTGTGTGGGAGAAGTATGTGTGACCGAACAGACCTGCATGTGTAGCCGCAGGCAGTAGCGCGGTCCGCCACGCCCGCCTGCGTGTCACTGAACTGTGGCAAGTGAGTTGTAGACGCTGAGCTCACGGGCGGACCGCAGAACAGCAGAGGTTCCCATAGTGAACCCATACAAAACGCAAATGTCTCTGATCTCCCTCTCGAACTTGATTTTCCCTCCTGCGAGCCGATTATTGGGAGAGGGAGGCGGTCCGATCGCGCTCGAGGATGTGAGAGAGAGGGACGAACTCCGATGAAGCCGCTGACTTTGAAACCTCGCAGCCGCTGACCAAGCTGACCTAGCTGACCGAGCTGACCGAGCTGCCACCTGTTGCTGAGCCGATGATCCGCCCGCGCTTCCCGACGGACGGCGACGCCCCGGCGACTCCCCCCATGAAGCTGCCGCAGCCCGAGTTGGAGCCGGAGCAGGACGGCGAGATGCCCGGGACGCCGCCGTTCGACGAGCAGTCGGTGCGGACGTGGTCCAAGGCGGAGCAGGCGATGGCACTCAAGGCGCTCGCATCGACCCGAGCGGCCGCAGGTCCGTCTCCATTCGCCGACGACGAGGCGGACAAGAAAGGGGAGCCGATGGAGCCGAGCACGCCGCCGGTTCTGTCGCCGGAGGACACGGCTGCTCGTGAACGCGCCGTGGTGGTACTGCAGCGCTCGACGAGGAGTTTCCTGACTCGCCTGCGCCTCGCGAACCACCTGAGCGCGGTCGGGCGTCCGGTCGAGCTGCGCGTGACCAAGGTGGCGAACATCGAGATGCTGAGCGACTTCCGCGACGTGACGGCCGTGTACTGCAACGTGCGCGTGCTGAAGAAGCCATTCGGGCCGTTCATGTTCCACTTTTCGACGGGCAAGTCGACCAACCCGAACCTGCCGACGTGGGACGACACGTTCTTCGTGCCGATGCTGTCGCGCAAGTGCGACATTGTCGTGACTTTCGTGGGGATCAGCGTGACCAACCGGCAGCGGTTCCTCGGCCAGGCTGTGACGCAGCTGAAATCGGGATGGGAGCACTCGACGAGCTTCTCGGCGCCGCTCGGCAAGTGGAAGTTCCCGATCGACGACCCGCTCGTGGGACTGCACCGGTTTGTGACGGGCAATGTCGAGCTCGAGATCACGCCGGTGTCGTCGCGGATGCCGTGCAAGTCTGGTCAGTTCCTGTTGGCTCCGCCGGTGCTGGCGCGTCCAACGCGATCGTACTCGTTCTGGTCGCGGCAGATCAACTACGGGCCAATGGCGTCGCCGCAGACTCTGAACAACCCGGCGAGCGCGTCGCCGTCGCGCAAGAGCGTTGTGACGAGGTGGGGCGTGCTGACGGACACGTTCTTCCACCTGTTCGACGACAAGAAGGCGAAACTGCTGATGAGCCTGGACCTCGCCAAGATCCAGCTGATCAAGTCGAGCGGCGAGACGGTGCAGGCGAAGGGCGACCTCAGCCGCCTGTTCCCGGTCAAGGTGTACTGCCACGGAACGATGTACGCGTTGTACGTGTCGTCGCGCACGCAGCAACGTGCGTGGGAGTATCGCATCGATCTGCATCGCCGTCGTCTCTTGATCCCGTGATGGCTGTCAGGCAGGTTGCAGGCATGCAGGTAGATACATGTCGGTTATTTATTGCAGGTTTCATACACATTGCCACCTCTAAAAGGAGGCTATTTCCTACATAAAAGTAGAGTGTAATCACGAACCGTCAAGCCAATAATGCCAGAGTTCCCACACATCCTTCTCTGGGTATACCGGCTGTCCGTCCCTGGGCTGTCAGCCCAACGAGCAACCCCCTTTCACATCGGGCACTCGCAGACACTTTTCGTGATAAGGTTCTTGCTCATGGCGTAAAGGCCGGATACCATGATCCATGCAGGAGATGGTACTCAGTCTGGAGCAGAATATTCTTTGACGCGTTCTGGTCGCGATTCACAGTCGTACCTTTGCAGCCACTGTTTCGGCAGTGGAGTACACTGTGGATCTTGACTGGACGCTTGACACCGTTCTTGGAGATATGCATAGCATATTGGTAGGTCAGGAATCGAAGGCAATCCGAATGTAATTGACTAGTCCGGAACTCTGGTACCGAAATGACATGGCAGTATCGTTTGAGTTCCCTTTCAAGTGTCTTGACCGGTCCTCCTGGAGGGCATTTTTTAATGACGCCGCCGAAATCAGTAGCACTCCAGTCGCCATAGCCGACAATAGTATCGCCTCTAGCATTCGCAGTCAATTGCTCACATATTTTGCGTAACTTCTTTTTCGCGAAGAGGAAGCGCCTGAATCGTAGTTTCCGGAATGGCTTCTTCATCCTGAAGTCAAGTAAGCGGTCGAGCCGGGGGACCAAAAACCTCACATATCTCTCCAAATTGCGAAGCGAGGTCGTTTTCGGTGTCGGCATGTTGCAGATCGCCTCTGAAAAAAAATGATCGTGGTCGATCCAATGTTTGATCGTTTTGTTACTGGCTGTGTATCTTGCTTCATGATAAAATTCTTTCGAGGAGCAGTGCATGTGGTGCCCGGAGTTGCTCGTCGCGACGATCATTTCTCGTCGTCCGGGATCAATACCCCAGACTTCGTAGTATCTCGCACAACCGCCACCGGAAACACACACAGACCCTACCGTCGAAAGACAGCTCGAGCCACTTGATACAGACATGGATACGTTCTTGGACGACAACACCACCGCGCCGCTCCCACCGGAGCCTTCACCGCTTTGGAGTCGAACTGACGCACCGATGCTCGATGTGCTCCGACCACCAGCCAAGCTTATGTGACCACCAGCATTGCCTTCGCCACCGGCCGCCGAGATAGATCCTCCAACACCGGACGCGCTCGAGCTGCCGCCAGACAGCGACACGTTGTCTCCAGCATTGCCACCTGCACCGCCAAGTATACCCACCGCACCACTCGACTTCTCCGCAGACAATCCGGAAGTGATCGACACCGAACCCGAACCACCGCCACTCGCAGAGCCACTAAAAATACTCACAGCTCCGCTCAGGCTGCTGCCGACAACGTTATGAGAGCTGATGCCGATCGCACCGCTCTCCGTCGCATTGCTCAGGCCGCTTCGGATCGTCACGCTTCCGCCAACGCTACTGGGTGAACCACCGCCCATCAGCGAAATGCTCGACCCACCGCCACTCACAGATGCACCGCCAGCGATATCAATACTTCCTGCTGCAGACGTGGAGGAGCCACTGCCAATACGAACAGATCCGCTCGGCACTCCACTGTGGCCGCTCATCACATTCACGTCACCACTGCTGCTGCTGCTGCTGCTCAGAGCCGAGCCGCGCGATGCAATGGCCACAGCGCCGCTCTTGGTAGCACCTTCGCCGTTCATCATCAACACCGAACCTCCCACAGAGCCGCCAGAGAAACCGCCATCGATCGACACGTCGCCTCCACGACCCTGCAAGTTGCCGGAACCAACGATCTTGACCGACTGCGCAGCGCTCGCGCTGTCGACCGACCCACCCTGCAACAACGTGTCGCTCCCGATACCGCTGCTGTTGCCTTGGATGATGCTGATGCTGCCGCCAGAACCGCTTCGAATGCGCACATCGCCCGATACGCCGCTCGTCGAATTGCCGCTCGATACTGTCACGCCGCCGCCTGCACCACCTGCAGACGAACCGCCAGACACGCGAACGGAGCCACCCGACCCGCTCGACGAAGAAGCACCGCCAAGCACGTTCACAACGCCAGATGAACCGCTGCTCGAGTCGCCACCGCTCACAGTCACCGAGCCGCCGGTAGCCGATACGCCAGACCCACCGCCCAAACGCACCGCGCCGCCGTCCGAGAGCGAGCTAGAACCGCTGCCCACTCGAACGTCACCAGATGCGCCACTCGCTGTGCCGCCAGATTCGACAGACATCGCACCAGACACACCCGTCCCCGGCGCAACGGAGCTCGACAGTGACAAGGCGCCGCTTGCAGACGCGCCGACACCACTCGTCAGAGTCACCGAGCCTCCCGTCGAGACGCCGCTCGAGCCGCCAGACACGGACACAGATCCAGCCGTCGCGGACGAAGCGCCAGCGAGAATCGAAACGTTGCCGCTCTTTGTTCCGTTCGACGCACCGGACCGTAGCATCACGTCGCCGGACGACACGCTCGCAGAGTCACCGCTGCCGAACGCCGCAGAACCACTCGCACCGATCACGCCACTACCGCTCGTGACTTCCACGGCGCCGCTGCTAGTGACACCGACGCCAGACCGGATGCCGACATTGCCGCCCGCACCGGCCGCACTGGCTCCACCTTGCAAAGACGCATCGCCTCCCACAGACGACCCGGATGAGCTCAACGCTGCGCCGCCAGACAACGAGATACCGCCGCCAGCACCGCTCGACGCACTCAGTGAACCGCCTACGACACTCACGCCAGCGCCGCCAACAGCACCGGTAGAGCTACCACCAGCGCCGACTTCAATCGAGCTGCCACTCGCGACCGATCGAGATCCCGTGGTCAGACGGACAATACCGTCCGGACCAGACGACACCAGCACCGAACCTCCACGATAGCCGGCACTGATACCCGATCCTCCCGCGATCGTCACGTTGCCTGCATCCGAAGCGCCAGACGCTCCACTTCCCAGCACCACCGATCCGCTAGAACCAGTACTGCCGTCGCCGGTCAGCAACGACAAGGCACCCGACGAGCCGGACGCACTGCCTGTTCGCACAGATACCAAGCCACTACTCGAAGAACCGGAAGCGACACCGCTCTGCACGCTCACGTCGCCGCTCGTCTCCGTCACCGACGAGCCAGAGGAAAATGACACAGAACCGGAAGCACCGCCAGACGCAGAGCCACTAGGGATACTCACAGCACCTCTCAAGTCGCTTCCGACAACATCACTGGCGCCAACATCGATTTGGCTCATATCTTGGATTGGCTTTGGCCTGCGCAGCACTATACTCACAGCTTTTCCGTCTTTTTCCATCCAGCCTGCAAACTTCCGAGTCGCTGTCTCGAACTGTTTGATCTTAAACAGCTTGAACCACCAATCATTTGCGACGTCTTCCCAGCATACTCCGCCGCCTCTTGGCCTCTCGACAGGCGGGACGTGAATTCCAGCTCGTCTCAGTAGTCCTCGTAGGCCGAGCTTACATACTTGGAAATTCGAACACTGGAAACCACGTTTCAGAGGTAGCAGGCTGAACAACTTCAACTGCTTGAAGCTTGTGTCATGTCGTCGGGCGATGTTCTCCGCCTCGATAAACTCCAGCAGGCGATACGTGACCGGCAGAATCCTGTTCGGGTGGTCCGTGTCGAGCCACCCGAACAGGTTGCGAGGGATCCAGGCGCGAATGGCTGTCACTCGAGTGTCTGTGCCATTGTAGGTTGGCATCAACACGCATCTAATTAAGCTGTATCGGTCGATACCGGTTAGCCCGAACCTTTGAGAAATGTACTTTTTCATCCGCGGGTAGAAGTTTTGGAGGATGTGATTCTTGGTGTTGACGGCCCACCTTTGGCTTGCACATTGAAACCAACCTGTGCTGAGGTTGGTGCTGTCTGCATACCGTACGTTAGGTGACCTCCATGACTTGTAGAGAGCCACTGCATTTCTCAAGTCAATATCCTGGATACTCTTGCGAGCACGTGCACCAACACTCACGGCCGATAGACACTGATAGAAAAAACCACAGTCGAGGGGGGGGATCGGTTTCCCCCCCTGAATCAGTAGCATCACACGGAGGTTCGCCAATAGCGAAGCCTCTTTGGTTGCCTTATTCATGTCAAACAGCACGCTCGCCCATGGTAAGGCGAGCGCGCTGTTTGACATGAACGACTTCACAGACACTCGTACCACCGAGAAGTCCGACGCCTTGTTGAGCGCCTTGCGCTCGGCGACGTCAGGGCGTCGACGCTTGTTGGCTCCGGCGTCGACCGGAGCCAACAAGCGCTTGCGTTTCCTCGCCATTCCTTCGAGAAAAACGGCAATGAGCTGCAGCCCATTATTAACCAGGTTACAGACTCTGTAACCTGGTTACAAACGGCCTAGTTGAAGTGCAGTGTTTACCCTATCCCTAGACCCTATACATTAATCAAGTCACCGATTCAACCCATGGCCACGGTGAAAAGATGTGCAGATATCTATACAAATTTCAAGTCAAATACAGCAGGAGGTGGTGCCGTTACAAAAACGTGCAGATTTGGCTTGGAGTTTGTATCGAACTGTGGCAGAGCTAAAAATGACCGCTTTACTAGACCGGGCCACTACTCAGGTTGATCACAGTGTTTCACTACAGTTAGGTTTAACAAAAAATGGACAATAACACGCTCACAGAACATCAGTACGCTTTACTCAAACCAATACAAATTCAATATTACTCCGTTTTGTATGAAAACTTGGGTTCCTATGTGTTACGGGTTGGAATCATCACATGGTTAACATAACTGTGAAATCTAATGTCCTTATCATAACGATGTAGTGCGGTCACACAAACCTGGAACAACTCAATCCTGAAACGGATGGTCTAGACGAGACCCACAGCAGGCAGGCTAATTCAAACAATTTTACTTTTACTTTTCCCGCCATTCTGTCGGCTATCGCCTCGTACCCTTCTCGCCAAGTGCTCCGTCCTTCACACTATGTAACTTTGTATGGGTGAAAGATGCAAGTAATCCCACAGTCTGGCAGTCACTTCCCTTGAGTATACTATAGTTCAACCAATACTGAACCATTATCAAAGCAGTTTATCTGAAAGTTTCGGATCCTATGCAATTTTGTGTGGGGAACACAATTCACGTGGTTACATTCATGGGTAAATCACAATAGGTGACTCAAATAGAAAAGTGCTCAAAACGTGACTCAACATGGTAAACACATTGTAAATTACAAGTATTGGTAAAGTATCGGTAAGCGAGTTTGGTGTTGACGGCTCGACGGTGTGATGTAGTGGGGTTGAAGAAAACTCGGCGCTACGCTTGAGAGCTCACGTCTCCTCCCATCAGCGCCCGTCCCAAGACGGCTAGAGATATCTTCCTGTAAGAGAGCCAACTCTCTGTATAATAGAGCATCGATGGTGTGATGAAGTGCCCTCCGGAAATGTGCGCCGCTCAGATATTCTGAGTCGCTTCCCAGACACCCCTCTCAGAATGGCGCCAAGACCCCAGGAGTGTGACTGTGCCTCATGATAATAAAACTCTGATCGTCCCTGAGAATCGTTCTCAGGGACGCCTGAGACCCCCTAATTAGAGGGCGGTCTCAGGAATCTGGTGTGGTAACACTTTTCTGAGGGTTCCCCCCTGAGTCTCTCAGATTCAGACAACGGATTTTCAGACTTCCGTTATTGATTTCAGAGTCTCAACGGTCCCCTCTGAAAGTTAACCAGGTCTTCGGTAAATTACGTCCCATTCAGAGTCGTCTGCACCAGAACCGGCGATCTTCCAGTAATTTTCAGGTAATATTCAAGGTAACGGAATTGCATGTAAGAAATTAGGAGGTACGAACATCATGGACCAACAAAGCTAATATAGACTTCCCAATTTGCCGCCAACCCTTCGCGTCTCTGAGTTCCCTCCTGCCAAAGATCCTGAACCATAGGGTGGCAGGTCGGGGAAGGAAGTCGGACGCCAAGAACACCTTCAGCTCCCATCACCACTGGTAAGCGCATTTGCGTGTGCTAGTATAGTGATTTCCATATATTCGCTCCCTTTCAGAGTTGGACGGGACATCACCGCGCTCTGAGAAGGTAAGCGA
>JAADXC010000249.1:0-38555 GCA_023336425.1 Phytopythium cucurbitacearum (nom. inval.)
AACATGAAGCAGATGAGCGACATGCAGCTCTTGCAGTACAAGGAGGAGATCGACACGACGAAGCTGGCGCGCAAGATGATGTTGATGGAGGAGGAGCAGACTGGCAAGGCGAAGTGCGCCGAGATCCAGAAGGAGATAGACCTCATCCGCGCAGACACGAAGCTCGTGCAGGCGCAAATCGCGCAGGAGACGACCGTCAGGTGCAACAACCTGAACGTCGAGGCCGAGCTCAAGATCGCCGAGATCAAGGCCGAGACGGAGCGCATTCGCCTTGAGATCAGCGCGCACTGTGACACCGAGATCGACCAGATCAAGGCTGAGAAGTCGGCGCTGGACGTGACGCTCAAGGCGACGGTGGACGAGATCGAGACCGCGGCGCATGCCAAGGCGGCCGAGATCATCGCTCGGGCCGAGGGCATCGCGGCCAAGAAGATGGTCAAACACCGCGAGCACGCGCTCAAGATGAAGCAGCTCGACATGATCGACTCACTCGCGCGCAACCCCAAGACGGTTGTGTCGGGCGAGACGTCCAACAGCTTGCTGTCCGAGATGCTCGTGGCCAACCGGCAGGGCTCCGTGCTGGTCAACGTCGACGGCGTGGTGACCGGCGCCAAGCGAGGTGGACTGGTCTGAGCCTGTATTTCAAGCCAAGACTTGGTGAAGTTCGGTGCTGTCCGGTGGAAGGCAGCTGCAGCATATATTATGTGGCTAGCTCGGGAGTGGCAGCCACTTTGTGTCGTACATCCACTCGTTGAAGGATGCACACCGTAGCCTTGACGCGAAGTCGTGGCGTTCGCCACTGACGCTCGCTACTCTAAACGTACCAGCAAAATCAATATCTCCTCTCGTAGTCGTGCGGGAAGCACCTACACTCGTTCTCCTACCGTCTCTGTCACTCGACACTCGCCTTTGATGCAACTGAAATCGTCTCCATGTTGGTGACTGCAGTCTTCTTGAGGTGCTTGAACCGCAGGTACGCGTGGTCGTCGCCCGCGCGATCGCGGACGCTCCGGTCGAGGCGAGGGATGTGCAGGCTCAGCACGTCGTTTAGGTAGCTCTTGTCGGTGGCGCTGAACGTCGGGAACGCGGCCAGCGGTGTCGACGACAGCGCCAGCGCGAGCCCGGGCTGCACGGCGTTCCACTGAGCGGTTGTCTCGTCCGCCAGGCGGTCCGACTTGCACAGCGACGGCTCGTAGACGCGCTCGAACGTCTTGGGCAGCCACTGCAGCACGCTCGAGCGCTTGAACTCGAGGTTCACCATCGCCGCCTTCCAGATCGCGAGGTTCGAGAGGCACGACGAGAAGAGGATCTTGAAGAACGTGCCGTAGCGGAAGCGCGACTGCGAGCGTGCGACCTGCTTGGCCCAGTTGTCTTGCCACGGCCCGTGAGTGTCGAGACTCGATCCTGCCGGTCGGGGCGGAGAAGGAGTAGCAGGGGCCATTCTGGCGGAGCTGCCCTCCTGCGCCACTGCATCTGCGAGCGGCGTCGAGTTGCCCACGGTTCGGATGAGGTAGAACGAGACGAAACCGACACCCGCGACGACGCCCGCGATCCGCACGCGCGTCCAGAACGTCTCGAGGTCGAAGTACTCCTTCTTGCACGCCTCGACGAGCGTCACGTGCATCTTGAGCCGCGACGCCGTCGTCTTGAGCAGGTTGAGCACGTTGTCGGTCGCGCGGTCCGGTGCGCGCTCGACCTCGCGGATCACCTCGCTCCTCGTGCCGTCGAATTCGTGCTCGAGCATCTTCTGCACGTCGAGCGACGGACTAGCGCTGCTCGAATCGGGAGAACTCTCGCCCTGTTCCGACACGACCTCGCGACTCGTGACCTCGCCATTCACCCGCGTCGTCCGCACCATCGTGCGCTGCTTGGCCGCGCTGCCGTGCCGCTTGTCCTGCGGCACGTACATGGTGTAGATGAAGGGCAGATCCTTGCGCGGGATGACCTTGCTCAGGTTCCAGCAGAGCGCTCCGTAGGCGCGCGCAAAGTCGTGCACTGTCGCGAAGTCGTCGACCTTGTTGAGGATGAGCAGCATCTTGCTCGACAGCCCGCGCAGCGACGTCGTGAGCACGTCGAGCGTCTCGAACGTCGTGCCGGGCTTGTCCGGGTCGAACATGACCAGAATCACGTCCGCGCGCTCGGCGAACCACTGCACGACACGCTTGAAGTCGTAGCCTCGGTCCGTGTCGGTCCGGTCGAGCGACGTGCCCGGTGGGTCGATCATGCCCGGCGAATCGACGATCATGAGTCCGCCTTGGTCCAGCAGCGCGCTCTTCTCAACCACCTTGAGCTCGACCTGCGACACGAACTCGCGGCCGAAGCGACTCTGCACATCGCCAAAGCCAAAGTTCGCGTGCCGCACGAGCGCCGAGCCGTCGAGCCGCTCGTCCCGCGCGCCGCCCACGAGCACCGTGAACGTGCAGTCGGTCGGCGCGCGGCCGGTCTTCTGCACGTCGCGGCCGACCATGTGGTTGATGAAGGTGCTCTTGCCCGACGAGTGGTTGCCCAGCACGAGCACCATGGGGACATTCACGCTCTCGAAGCTCGGGAAGCGCGCGCGCTGCCGCAGCGCCTCCAGCCGCGCGTACACCGCTGATACCTCCGCCTGGATCATGCGGTTCACCTCGCCCGACACCGCCACCTCCCTCGGCGACGCCGCGCCGTCCGCCATGGCTGCGCACTCGAGAGATTCTCCCGTCGGCACCGCAAATGAGCTGATTGGGGGCACACCGCATCCCACCGACTCGATCCTGTTTTAGGGTACTCATTTGAATGTGTGACGCTAGACAGATCTTGTAACAGTGACATGGCACTGAATCAGATGCTCGAGTCGCTGTGGTGGCGGCCAATCAAACGAGCAGGCATCCTAAAGGACGCAGCTTGGCTTGGCTTGGCTGTAGCAGCTGAAGCACTAGAGCGGAGATGAAGCGCCGGGGAGTGGCCAAGGCGGGAGCGCCGCCGCGCAACAAGAAGCGATCGCTCGGAGACGACGCGTTCGACTGGTCGGGCGGCAAGGGCGGCGGCGACGACGTGATCGCGTCCGACAGCGAGGAGGAGGGCGATGGCGCGGCCGGCGCCTCGAGCAGCGAGGACGAGCAGGAGCAGCGCGAGACGGCGCAGGAGAAGCGCATGCGGCTCGCAAGGGAGTACCTGAGCAAGGTGAAGGCGCAGGAGGCCGGTAGCGACGAGGACGAAGAGGGCGAGGATGAGGATGGGGAGGGCGAGGACCGCGTCGGCGCGCGGCTGCGGCAGGACGCGCTCGAGGAAATGGGCAGGCTCTTCAAGGAGGTGGCCAGCAAGTTCGAGGACTTTGAGTTCGACGCCGAGTCCACAAAGCAGCTCAAGGGCCACCGGGTGCGTCCCCATCACGGCTGGAAGTGGATCGTACTTGCTAAACTAACTGTTGCATTTGTGTGGTGGGCAGCTGCCAGTGACGAGCGCGTGCCTCATGAGCGACGGCAAGACGGCGTTCACGGCCGCGAAGGACGGCTCGATCCTGCGCTGGGACCTCGCGCGGCAGCAGAAGACGCGGCTGGTGCTCCCCGCCGACGACGTGGCTGCTTCGGCGGCCAAGACGGACAAGGACAAGTGCGTGCTGGCGCTCGCCGTGAGCTCGGACGGCAAGTTCCTGGCGAGCGGCGGACACGACAAGCTCGTGCGCGTGTGGGACGTCGAGACGAACGAGCTGCAGGAGAGCTTCTCTGGCCACCGCGACGCCGTGACGGCGCTGACGTTCCGGCAGCGGTCGCACGCGCTCTTCTCCGGCTCGCTCGACCGCTCCATCAAGCACTGGAACCTGACCGAGATGGGCTACGTCGAGACGCTCTTCGGCCACCAGAGCGAGGTGAACGGCCTCGACAGCCTCTACAAGGAGCGCGTGGTGAGCTGCGGCCGCGACCGCAGCGTGCGCATGTGGAAGATCCCGGAGGAGACGCAGCTCGTCTTCTACGGCAACTCGGGCTCGATGGACTGCGTCAAGATGATCAACGACGAGTACTACGTCACGGGGGGCGACGACGGCTCCTTGTCGCTCTGGTCTAACGCGCGCAAGAAGCCCGTGAGCGTCGTCGCGAACGCGCACGGCGGCAAGTGGATCAGCAGCGTCGGCGTCTTGCCGCGGACGGACCTCGTGGCGTCCGGCTCGAGCGACGGCGTCATCCGTCTGTGGCGCGCCGACCTGCGCGAGCGCACGCTGACGCCGGTCGCGTCGGTGCCGCTCGAGGGCCACGTGAACGCGCTGTGCTTCGACGGCAAGGGCCGGTTCCTGCTGGCGGGCGTGGGCCAGGAGCACCGCCTCGGCCGGTGGGACCGACTCAAACAGGCCAAGAACGGCATCGCCATCATCGCGCTCCCAAACGTCGACGAGGCTGCGGAGGACGAGGACGAGGACGAGGCGCAGGCGACCACGAGCGACTCCGAGTAGCGCGGGAGGCGATAGATCTAATAAAGCAAGGCGTCCGTGCGGAGGAGCAGTGGCATTCATAGCGAGATCATTACCCCATGCGCTGCTGCCTGGCAAGCGAGTCTACCTAGTCGATCAGCCGAACCGGATGGACGAGGCACCGCCGGGCGGCGCGTGGATCCGCGTGATGCGGCGGTCCGTCAGCACGTTGCCCGTGTTCTGGCTCGCGCCGGTCGCGTACTGGTTCGAGGACGCTTGGCGGTGCGCGGGCTGCTGCTGCGGCGGAGCCTGCTGCTGATGGCCGCCGTACGCCTGGGCCTGCTGCGGCGCGAAGCGGTTGTCCTTGGTGTACGGGTTGGCGGCCTCGGGCGTCTCCTCCTTGCGGCGCGAGTTCGAGCCGCGGCGCTCGTAGCCCGCGAAGGGGCTCTCGTCGGCTGGCGCGCCGCCGCCAAAGATGAGCGAGCCGACCGTCGAGCCGCCGCCGGGCGGCGCGTGCAGCCGCGTGCTGGGCTTCTCGCGCAGGAAATTGTCCACGTTCTGCGACGTCTGGTACGTGTTGCGCGACATGGCGGGGCGGGGCGAGGGCTGCGTTGGGCGGGCGGGCTTGAGGCGGAGGACGCGAGTCGACGAGTGAGTGACCGCCTCGGCCGCCTGCAGAGCATGCGGGGGGAGGAGGTCCGACCATCAGGTCTGTCGCCGTCAAGCCGCTCGAAATAGTCGGATCGTTTCTCGTTTCGTCTCTCGCATTCACTGCCGCTGCTGTCTTGCCTCTCATAGTCCAGCCAAAGCTCCAAGAATACGGGAACCAGAGAGGAGGCAGCGCAGCCAAAACGTTCAGTCGACGCGACGGGAAAATGCCCAGCAGCGATGGAGCCCAAGTGCCTGCGTCGCGTTCACCCGCTATTAATACCGGCCCGAACGGCATGGCGGCCGTTTGCCGGAGACTGCGAGAGGTGAGACTCAAGCCGCTGGCTCCTGCCGTCGGACTGCCGCCCGACTGCCGCCCGACTGCCGCCCGACTGCCGCCCGACTGCCGCCGGGCTAGACGAAGCGGTCGGCGCAGAGCGCGTGCGCGCCGGCCTCGTCGAACTCCTGGCGCGAGATCCAGAGCTGCTGGAAGGAGCCGAGCGAGGCGAGGATGGACGCGCCGATGAAGACGCTGAACTGGCGCTCGACCTTGAGCACGCTCGTGAAGCGCACCTTGAAGGTGCTGGGCACCATGGCGCTCAGTTCGGCGTGCAGCCGCTCGGTGAGCCCCGGCATGAGGCTGCCGCCCCCGCACAGGATGATGTTGCCCAGCATGTCGCGCCGCACGTCGGCGTCGCAGAGCTGCACGGCGTCGTACAGCATGCGGTGCAGGCCCTTGGCGGCCGTCTTGGCGGCCGCGGCCGCGTGCTGCTCCGTCTTGACCACCGCCGACTCGAAGTTCTTGGGGTGCAGCAGGAATTCGCCCACCTCGAACCGCTCGCGCGCCAGCTCGACCGCCTGGCCGTCCGGCAGTTCGTATCGCTGCGTCTCAAACTCCATCGTCGCCCCCTCCGCCGCTGCTGCTGTCGGCGCCTCCGCCGCCTTGGGCGAGTGGCCGTGCCCGTGGCTGCTGTGCGCGTCCGGCAGCGGCACCAGCGACGTCGCGCACGTCGCCTCGCGCATGTCGCGGAACACCTCGGCCGTCATGTGCTTGAGGTAGCTCGCGGGCATGTGTGGCGGCGACACGAGGTCCTGCGCCAGCAGCGTCACCTCGAGCCTGCCCGTCTGTAGGCTCGGGGTCTTGGCGAACGTGCAGCGCGGGCGGACGACCACGTTCGCGTGGTTCTTCCCCACCAAGTGCGCCAGGTACGCCGACAGGTGGTTCCCGCCGACGGTCGAATACTGCGCCGGCCGCTCGAGCGCGAAGCCGTCGACGACGGGCACGACCCGCGTGGCCCCCGCGCCGACCTCGGCGATCAACGCGGCAGACCTTCCGAACGCGAAGGCGTCCAGCACGGCGTCCTTGGCCATGTAGAAGGCCGGCACGTGGAACCGCTCGAACATGAGCTCGAGGTACTTTTCGGCGTCGCGGCTCGCGGCATTGTGCAGCGCGTCGTTGGCGAAGCAGGAGGCGGCCGAGGCGATGACCGGGTGCGCGGACGCGTCGACGCCGAGGCGGTCGAAGGCGAACCCCCAGAGACGCTCGAGCGCGTCCCAGTTGGCCACGGCGCACGCCTCGATGGGCCGCAGCACCTCGAGGTCGTGCGCGTGATGCAGGTCGCCCAGCACGAACTGCGAGGCGCCGGTCGCGTCCGGCGGCCGCTTCCCCACGGCCGTGGGGGCCGCCAGCGACGGCGTGTCCTCGCCCGCGAGCCCGAACTTGCTCAGCGCCGAGCCCACGTCCCCCACCACGGCCTCGACGTCGTCGCCGCAGAACATGGCCGCTGCCGCTAGGATGCCAATTGCTGGATGGATATGGTTGCCAAAGTGAACCTTAGATGGGAGACACGGTAGTTGGGTTTGGTGTATCTGGGTGGGTATTTGGGGACTGGGTTTGACTCGTGGGTTACACGGGTCGACCCGGACAAATCGCGACGGAGCGGGCCGGGCTCGAAAAATGAAAGCTGCAGCGCTGCTTGAGGCCCGCCCGCCTCTACACAGAATGAGTTACGCTGTGTGGGCCACGCGACGTGAAGCGCGGTCTATTGGCCCCGCACCTCGCGGCTCCGTTCAAACTGGAAGGATCGAATCGGTTGCTCACTCTCGGGGCATTGTCGGTACATTCGTAATGGGCCCATAGCGTGTACCCCCTCCAAAGCTACACTTTTTTCGACGCACTTTTGCAATCCGTTTTCTTTTGCCGGGAGGGGGCCGCCTCACTCGCGATCCTGGACATTGGAGCCAAGAAGAGACCAGCGAGGGAAGGGGAAAGACTCAGCGTGAGCATGGCCGAAGAGAGCAAGCTGGACCTGTCGTGGCTGCCGCAGGGCACCGAGGCGCTCGCGGACGGCGAGTACGACGTGATTGTGCTCGGCACGGGGCTCAAGGAGTGCATCCTGAGCGGCCTGCTCGCCGTGAACGGCAAGAAGGTGCTGGTCGTGGACCGCAACGCTTACTATGGCGGCGAGTGCGCGTCGCCGAACCTGTCGAACCTGTACAAGAAGTTCAAGCCGGACCAGGCCGTGCCGGACAACCTCGGCGCAGACCGCGACTACAACGTGGACCTGATCCCCAAGTTCATCATGGCGTGCGGCAAGCTCGTCAAGATGCTGCTGCACACCAAGGTGACGCGCTACCTGGAGTTCAAGAACGTGGACGGCAGCTACGTGGTGAAGGGCGGCAAGTCGTACAAGGTGCCGGCCACGGGCGAGGAGGCGCTTCGCACGTCGCTGATGGGCATGTTCGAGAAGCGCAAGTTCCGCAAGCTGCTCATGTACATTTACAACTACGAGGAGGACGACCCGAAGACCCACGAGGGCCTGGACCTGCACACGGCGCCAATGGACGAGCTTTTTGAGAAGTACGGCGTGGACGCCAACACGCAGAGCTTCATGGGCCACGCCATGGCGCTGATGCGCGACGAGTCGTACCACAAGCGGCCGGCGATCGAGATGGTGCGCGCCATCAAGCTCTACGCCTACTCGCTCGAGCGGTACGGCAAGTCGCCGTACATTTACCCGCTGTACGGTCTGGGCGGTCTTCCCGAGAGCTTTTCGCGCCTGTGCGCCATCCACGGCGGCACCTTTATGCTCAACCGCGGCGTGGACGAGATCTTGTACAAGGACGGCAAGGCGTGGGCGATCAAGTGCGACAACGAGGTCGCGCGCGCCAAGATCATCATCGGCGACCCGTCGTACTTCCCGTCCGAGAAGCTGCGTCCTAGCGGCCGCACCGTGCGCTCGATCTTCATCCTGGACCACCCCGTGCCGAACTCGAACGACGCCGAGTCGCTCCAGATCATCATCCCGGCCTCGCAAGCTAACCGCAACAACGACATTTACGTGTGCGTCGTGTCGCACGCGCACTGCGTCGCGCCGCGCGGCATCTACATTGCGATCGTGTCGACGCTGGTCGAGACGGCGGACCCGCTGAGCGAGCTGGAGGCTGGCGTGAAGCTGATCGGGCCGTACCTGGACCGCTTCGACTCGGTCTCGGACATGTTCGACCCCGCGCAGGACGGCAAGAGCGACAACTGCTACATCAGCAAGTCGTACGACGCCACGAGCCACTTCGAGACGACGTCCGAGGATGTGCTCGACCTGTACAAGCGCATCACGGGCGAGGAGCTCGACATGAACATCAACGCGGACTCGACCGATGTGGACCAGTAAGACGGGCGGCGCGATGGTGGGTGGCGGCTGACTCTTTGCCTGGATATTGGGGGACAGTGGGAGGCTGCCAGGAGGCTGTTGTGGCCAAGCGATGGGAGAGCAGAGCAGGTCGAGAGGAAGGTGTGCACGTGAACGACAAAATGCATTTGCTTTTTCTTGGCATTAGACTCTTTGGCTCTGTGCAGGTGTCGACCGAGGCGGCGACTCGCCAGAGCAGTCGGGATGGGTTCGAAGAGGCGGTGCGACTTCAAACGGTGCCTCGCCCCTTGGTTGTTCGCTATCCCTGTCGCCTTTGTGAATAGACTCGAGATCCGGCAGCTTCCCAAACGCTCGAAGACCGGTAGGGTGACACGATGCCGCCCAAGAAGGTGGGCGGCTCGCCCGTCAAGAAGAAGACCGTGACGAGCACCAAGGCGGCTGTACCTGGTGCTGATGGCGTTGGCGACATCACTCGAGTCGGCGGAGCTGGCGACGCGGGTCTGGCCGGCGCTGGGCAAGACAACGACGAGATGGACGGCTACCACGAACCGGTGGGCTCGGAATGCAACGAGGTGGCATGGTGAGGAAGGTTTGACGTGTGTATGTGTGTATGTGTGTATGTGTTTGCTCTTGCAGGTCAAGAAGATCGTGATCCCAGAGAACCAGCTCAAGCTGAGCGAGCAGGAGCTCAAGGAGGAGTTCTCGCGCGTGCTGACGGCCAACGACCCGAACGTGCCGACCAACGTGACCAAGTACAACTACAAGGAGCGCACGTACAAGATGGACCCACCGGGGCCAGGCGACCACCTGTACGTGCACCTGTGCGCGGACGGCAGCCTGATCCACAAGGAGTCGGAGGACGCCAAGACGCAGGCGGCGTTCGAGCAGAAGCTGGCCGAGGAGGAGAAGGAGGCGCGCGAGCTGGCGGTGCGCCAGGCCAAGGAGGAGGCGGAGGCCAAGGGCGAGAAGGTGGACGAGGCCGCGCTGCAGTTCGAGTCGGGCAAGAACCAGTTCAACTACAGCGAGCGCGCGGCACAGACGTACACGAACCCGCTCCGCGTGCGGTCGGTCGAGACGGAGCCGCCGCCGGTCGTGAGCTTCCGCGCAACCGTCACGCAGTGGGAGATCTACGACACGTTCATGGACGCATACGAGCAGCACGCGCGCGAGCAGCTGCAGCTGCAGAAGGTGGCGCAGAAGAAGGACAAGGACGACAAGGACGGCGGAGGCGGAGGCGGAGCAGGCGAGCTGCTGACGTCGGCGGCTTCGGCGACTGCAGGCTCTGCTGCGGGCGGAGGTGGAGCGGCTGGTGCCGGCGGCGGCGGCAAGGGTGGCAAGGGCGACGACATGGTGCACTCGGCGGTCATGGGCAAGACGTTGCGCATCCTGGAGCGCATGGTGAACCAGAACGCGGACGACGAGATCTTCCACGACTTCAAGTACTGGGAGGACGCGAGCGACGCGTTCCGCGAGGGCGAAGGCTCGCTGCTGCCGCTCTGGCGGTTCGCGAGCGAGCGCGCCAAGAAGAAGCAGGTGACGGCGGCGTGCTGGAACCCGAGGTTCGCCGACCTGTTCGCCGTCGGCTACGGCTCGTACGACTTCCTCAAGCAGGGCGGCGGCGTCGTGTGCTGCTTCACGCTCAAAAACGCATCGCACCCGGAGTTCACGTTCACAACCGAGTCCGGCGTCATGTGCCTGGACTTCCACCCGCAGCACCCGGCACTGCTCGCTGTCGGGTGCTACGACGGCACGGTCGCGGTCTTTGACGTGCGCACCAAGGCCAACCGGCCGGTGTACACGTCGACCATCAAGACTGGCAAGCACACGGACCCAGTGTGGCAGGTGAGCTGGCAGGACGAAGATTTGGCCAAGGAGCTCAACTTCTACTCGATCTCGTCGGACGGACGCGTGGCCAACTGGGTCATGAGCAAGAACGAGCTCAAGATGGAGCCGGTGATGCAGCTCAAGCTCGTGGCGTCGGCCAAGGACGAGCCGGAGGAGTCGTCGCTCTCGGGACTCGCGGGCGGCTGCTGCTTCGACTTCAACCGCTTTAGCGAGCACCTGTTTGTCGTGGGGACGGAGGAGGGCAAGCTGCACAAGTGCTCCAAGGCGTACTCGGGCCAGTATCTCGAGACGTACGCGGGCCACCACATGGCCGTGTACGCCGTGCGCTGGAACCCATTCCACGACCGCGCCTTCCTCAGCTGCTCGGCCGACTGGACCGTCAAGCTCTGGGACCACGCGCTGCCGGACCCGGTCATGTCGTTCGACCTGGGGAACGCTGTGGGGGACGTGGCGTGGGCTCCGTATTCGTCCACGGTCTTCGCGGCCGTCACAAGCGATGGCAAGGTGCACGTGTTCGACCTGGCGGCTAACAAGAACGAGCCGCTGTGCGAGCAGAAGGTGGTGAAGCGCGCTAAGCTCACGCACGTGGCCTTCAACGCGCAGGACCCGATCCTGCTCGTCGGCGACGACCGCGGCGGCGTCAACTCGCTCAAGCTCTCGCCCAACCTGCGCAAGGTGACCGGCGCCAGCGGCGACGACGACGTGCCGCCGGTGCCAAACGGCCAGGCGGCGGCCGCCGGAGCAGCAGCAGGAGCAGCTGCGAACGGTGCTGCGACGCCAGCGCTCGCCGAGCTGCGCAACGTCAAGGCGCGCTTCAAGAAGGAGTACGACAAGATGGACAAGCTGCTCAACTCGAACGACAACAAGGTCGACCGGTAGGTGGGCTAAGGGAGGTGACAGCCAGGGCCGGTGGGTTTTGCAGGGGAGTACATTGAATGGCGTCGCCATGGCAGCTCATCGGGGGGAAAGTCGTTGAACAGCCTCGCTCGCCTAGAAGGTCGTTGCATACGCGCGCGCCAGGATGGCCTCGCAGAGCTCTGCGTCGCTCGAGCGATGCAGCGCCGAGCGCTCCTGCGCGGCGTCGAGCGGCGAGCGGCCGAGGTTGTTGCGCGCCTGCACGTTGAAGCCGCGGTCGAGCAGCCACTGGCACATGCGGTACTGTCCGTTGGCCGCCGCCTTGTGCAGCAGCGAGTCGCCGCGCCGGTCGAGCACGTCCAGATTGACCTCGAGGCGAGCGAGGTGCTCGAGCACGTGGAGGTGGCCGTCGCGCGCTGCCCAGTGGGCCGCCGTCCACCCCATAGCGCCGGGCGTGTCCAGCCGCACGTTCCGGTCCAATAGAGCCGCGCAAGCGCGTCGGAACGCCACCAGGTCGCCAACACGCGCACTGTCCAGAAGGATCTCGAGCTGCTCTTCGTCGCTGGCCGACCGCGGCGCGGAGGCTGGCGGCGAGGGCTTCTTCGCTCCTGGAGTGGACGGCACCGGCGACGCAACGCCCGGCACGAGCGAGATCTCGATCATCTCGACGTCGTCGTCCCCCTCGGTCTCGACGTGCGTCACTGTGCGTTCCTCCTCGGCCGGTAAGGACGCCTGCTTCTCCAGCGCCGCCCACGAGTCCTGCACTCGCAGTCGGCGCGCACTGCCGTTCTTCGGCCGCGGGAACCGCATCCCCTTCGACGAGACCGGCTTGATCGGCGCCGAGCTGGCCCGTTCGACACCTCGCAGAGCCTTGCGCGGCGCCATCACCTTCCCGCCCGTCATGGTGAGCGACGAAAGATCGACCGGGGCCTCGCACGCGTCTTGGAGAGTGAGCGAGCGAGCGAGTGAGCGGACAGTTGGTCGATGTGACCCAGCAAGGCTCGAATGGGTCGAGTTGGACGCCGTTATTCTTGGCGCCGGCGACAAGGAGCCGTTGATGCGATCCCGCCGCCTTCTCAATGCGACTCGTCATGCTTCCGTGCTTGTGCTGGTCGTGCACCATCCCATGCTCGGCGTCTTCAACTTGAGTGCCGAAATTATCGACTGTCTCGCAGGTATGTGCCTATGCGCTGCTGGACGAGCTCCTTGAGCGCTGCGAACGTTGCGTGATCGTCTCCGAGCTTCGGTGCTCGCGTTGACGACGCTGATGCTGACGAATCGACAGCCGACATTGAAGCCTGGCGCCGCTTCGAAGCTGCAGTAATCAGCGGACTTGCTGTCGCATCGACCTTGAGCCGGTCACGCAGCACTCGACCGATGAATTTGCTCGTCGGACTTGCCGTGCACAGCCCAAGTTGCTGCAGACACAGCACAAAGGCGTCGATGTGGGTCACCTCGAGGCATTTAGCGAACCACGCGACCTCGACGAGTAGCACACCGCTCGAGGACTCGAGCGTCGCGGCGTTCAGCGCAAGCTCGGGCCAATCGTCGACGCCGTTCCCGTAGCTCCCATCGGTCAGCACGAGACGAAGCAGTTCGCCCTCGGACTCATTTGCCAGAAGCGCGACGGCGAGCGGCAGCGGGATCTGCGAGCATCGAACGAATCGTTTGCCTGCTGGTCGAACGCCTTGCGACACCGAGTCTGAAGCACCAGCAAGCGATGCAACCGCGGTCGAACGGTACAGATCGACGCGAGTAGCAGACTGGAGTCTGTGCGACTCGCTGTCGATTGGTCTCGCAAAGAATAGCTGGCGAGTGCCGCCGTCGCCTGACAAGAGGTGGCCGACGAGATCCGACGAGGAGAATGCACCTCCATGGCGGTCGAGCAGAGCCACACGCGATATCTCTGGGTCGACGCCGTCGTCCACGAAGAGCTCATTGAATCGACGCACGATCTCGCGACACAGGAAGCCGACTTTCTCGCGCGGGTTGATTGGGACATTTAGTCGGTGCTCGAAGATTTGCACGAGGACGAGTACGACAGCAGGCAGAGCGTCTAGACACGCATCCGAGATCCCCAACGATGTCTCATCAAAGCGCTTGTCGTTCTCTTCGTCTTGGTCGGCCACGGCGTCTGACGGGACTTTGTCAATTTCGCTAGGATATGGTTGGCTGTCTCCGTCATCCACGGAGCGGTGGTGCATGGTAAGCCCGCCGACTTCGTCACAGTCGTCGATATCACCACCACGGCTAGCATCATTTACAGCATCGTCATAGCCGCTTCGTTCGGTATCGTGCGATGATGCCTGTCGTTTCGATTTCTCGACTTGATCCATTTCATGGGTCGAGTTGTCTCCACTGTCAGCTTGTTCACTATCAGGCGGAATCGAGATTCGATCTCTTTCTTTCTCGTCTCCATTCACACCTTCAACACTCCGAACCTCCTCGCGATGCGCTGGCACTGCTGATATCTCTGCCGACTTATTCCGGTTCGCATCGACCGTGGAATCGCGCTTTTTGCCCATGGCGTACCGTGGCAGCATGACGAGCCGCGCTGCCGATCCGAGCGACTGAGTGGCCAAACCCGCGACATCAGTCTCGAACACCTGCTGCGTCGATTTGACGTATTTAGTGAACACGTTGGCGGCACCAACGACCATCTTCTTGGGATTCAGTAACTCCTCTGCGGAGTTCAAAAGCGTCGTGCCGGTGCTCCCAGAGGACTTCGAGTCGTTCACGGTGGCGTGTATCTCTGTTCCGTTGTGATGCAGTTCGTTTGTTGGTGCTGTCATTTGCGGCGATTGGTTGGCATCTATATACTTCGAGCTGGTTGATACTCTTGTTTCTTTGTGGTTTGGTAATCCATGATCGATATCATCATCTGGATGTCGACCATCTCCAACAGAATGATCGTTGGTGCGAAAATGGCCGGAGTCGACATGCCGTCGTCGACCACGGACGAACCGCTGGATCGTTCGACAAGCGTGCTCACGTGTTGGCTCAAAACGACGCTGCTTTGATGACGTATCTGATGGATCGTCCATCACTGGAGCAGGAATGTCGTTGTGCGCGAAACTCAGCAAGTCTGGTGTCGACAACAACGTGCGAAAGTCGAGCGTGCTCTGGATGGACAGGTGACCGAGTTGGTTGTCCGCGACCACTGCGATCTGCTTGAGCTGGCTCTTGTTCCACGGCCGTGTTGATGACAGCAGTGTGAGCTCGACGTTGCGGGCCTGGACTACACTCAAGAAGAGTAATGTTGCCTCTTTTCGGATCCCAAGGCTGCTGGTGTCGGTACATTTTTGCAGTTCCTTCCGAACAAACGCATAGGCGGTGCTGTCCAAATGGCAGCGCACGCGGTCGATCGATGCATGGGAAGTTACTTGCTGGTGGCTGGATGGACAGACGTTCAAACCGTCAGAGAAGCTGAAGCGAAGTTGGAATGTATCCAGGATCAGTGACGACGACGAAGCCGTGGTCTGCGGGTTGAACGAGGAGATTGAAGCGTGATGGACGTCGAGAAAGAAGCGCTCCGGGTACTGCAGTGCCACTCCGAGCAACGGGACAGAAATACACAACGAAGGTGTCAAAGACAAGGAGGAGCGATGCTCCTTCCGACGCTTTGTCCAGCAGCGGCAGTCTTGAACAGCACATTCCAGCATTTGGAATGCGAGAGGTAGAACGGGGACGAAGACAGCGCCGCCGTTGAACTCGGTCGCCTCCGTCGAAAATTTCACCCGCGTGAGCTTGATGGTGAGCGTGCGGTCCACGGTGTATGTATTCCCAGTCATCCGCATAAGCTGTTGGACGTTGTGGAACAAGTGGCTGTCGGCGTGGAACTCACATTCGTCGAAATGGAGCACTGCCTGCAACGCCAAAGGTTTGGGTAGCGCGCTGTCCTTCTTGATCGCCTCTTCCTCTAGAATGCCATCATTCACGCTCATACCTCGTGCTCGAGGAGACGGTGACGGCGAGCGCGGTGATCCGGGAATGCGACTAGGAGTCGGCGAGCTTGGCTTGGGAGAGCTGGCGCACACGTGAGTATCAATGGCTTCGAGTCGGATTCGCTGGTGGCATGTCCCGCAGGTGATTGCTGCTGACTGCTCCTTTTCGTTCATCGAGTGGTAGAGTTCGTTGAGTACTAGTGCAAGGTCGCCTTCGATCCGACAGAGCACTTTCTGGAGCCGCCACTTGACCAGTATCCCTGTCTTGACCTCTTTGACTTGAAGCACGCCTCGACCTGGCTTGATCAGGACAACATCCGTGTCGCGGTAGCGAACCGCAATTGTCACCACGCTCATCTGAATCTCGCGCATGCCGTCGTGGTGTACGATGAGGCTCAGTGCGGCTTTTGGGGCTAATAAAACGACACCCTGAACTCCGAGGCGCTCGGACGGAAAGGTTAGTGCGGCTTCGATCGTCAGTCGGGCTGTAACTTGCAGCGCGAAACTCGCGTCGTTTGCGGCAGCGTCTGCATCGCCACCTTTGGTTGCATCAATCTTGTCATGGTCGATGCTGATCGCTCGTGGCGGTGACGCTGGTTTCCCGCCACTAGTAGCAGATCCACAGCATAATCTATATAGAGTGCGAGACGCCTCTGCGAGTTGAGTGTACTGCTGCATCGAGTACTCGGTCCTGAGTGTGTTCAGGTCAATGTCAACGACGTGGGAGAGCGCTTCCCATGAAGCTGAACCCCTCGTCGGTCGCTGCCCAAACATCGTCAGCCGGATAGCGACCGGGTGTTCGTGCAGCAACTTGAACACGGTCGAGGACGCGGCGATCTGGAGGCTGCACACGAACGACACAAAGCGAAACTGCGTGCGCAGCAGTCCGTCCGGCGAGCAGTCGACGCAGTCAGTCAGGTCTCGCATGTCCTGCCAGAGAGCGTTTGTCGTGCGCGCGCGCACGCTCGTGAGCTCGAGGTGCGCCTGAAGTTGCTTGGACGGGACGAACACCTTGATGTAGACGTTGTCGGCCTGGACGCACAGCCGCTCGGCGATGGCGGCGGCGAACGCGTACATGCTGGCGATGGACCCGAGCGGATCCGGCTCAAGGCGTGCGGCCTGCACGCGGCAGTCGGCCTCCCGCTTCTGCTCGGCGTCGCACTCATCTCGAGGACGCACATCGAGGAAAACATCGCCGAAGTGCAGCGTCACGGGCTCCTGCCGACACTTGTCCGGCTCAGTCCACGACGGCACGCGCACCGAGAGTTCGGAGCAGAAGGCACGCGTCACGAGCAGCGTCCCAGGCACGCACAGGACTGCTGCTACCTTGTCGGTCTTGAGCTCTAGTGAGTGCAGAAAAGGGTGAGGAACCAGCAGCAGCATGACCTCAGCGTTTGAAGACAGGGTAGATATTCGTACGGAGCTTGCCGAGCGAGAGCTGGAGCCGAGAGAAGGACCGAGCGCCAAAGTCGCGCGGCAGTTGGTCGTCCCTGAAGCCGTCGACCCAGTGGCGCAGCTGCTTGCGCAGGTACTCCTTCATGAGCCCCGGACCCGCGGCGGTCGCCGCCATCGCCGCTGTCCTTGATGGTCGCGTGTCGGTTGCAGAAACGGTCTCAGATCCGAGAGCTCGATCTTGAAGCGACATCTGATTCTGATCTTTGTCGGCATACTGACAGCAAGAGTGATATCCACCAATCGCGGGTGCTAGTGAAGCCTTATTTAGACCAATGCAAGTTTGCCTTGATGGCCGTTCGATATCGAACAATGGCTTCAGGCTTGGGTGTCTCTGCCGCCTTCTTTTCATCCAATCACTGGCCTGTATATCTTTTCACGAGCGTTGATTGGCGGAGAGGCCCAACTCAGGCGAAAAGATTGCGCTCAGCAACATGACCCTGTGGCAGCCACCACATGGTGCCACATCCTGTTGCGCCTCCTCTTCCTCGCCGCTCCTCGCCAAGCGACTGGCGCTGGTCCATGGCGGCGCTGACTGCAGTTCGAACCGCCATGGCGGCGGCCACCGATGGCGACCTAGTCGCTCCCACTGCCCCCCCGGCGCCGCCCGAGTCTCCCGTCGAGACGGCGCTGCTACTCGCGTTGAACGCAGTGTTTGTCGTCGCGGGACTCATCTACAGCCTCCGCGTGTTAGCACCCAAGCCCATGACATATTTATCGGAGATCGCCTTCCCCGCTGACGTACGTCGTCTATCTAGCGCTATGTGTTACCGAGTGGCGGTGGGTCTAACTGTCCGTGTGCGATGCCACAGTTCTGCGTCAAGATGGCGGCCTCGTCGCTGCTCTTCCTGCTGCACGCCGTGCTCTGGCTGTACAACGAGGTGTGCAGCTCGTGGTACCTGCTTTCGCAGCCAAGCAACGAGCTCCAGCGGTCCATCCTGCTCATGATGGAGACGCTGGTATGGGTACGACAAAAGCGATATCTGCCTTCTCACCTACTGCTGCTACCCATACTGACACCGCTGACTACAGGGTATGTCGTCCGTCTTGCTGTGGATGGAGTACCGCCGCGGGTTGACGCCGTCGACGCTTCTGCGCGGGCTCTGGGTTATCAAGTGGGTGCTTGGCTCGTATTTCCTCGTCACACACCAGCAGACGTGGCTCGCACTGCAGCGCTCGACCACCAACACCTTGAACCCTTCCTGGTCGCTTGCTGAAGTCTTCGGCGGCATCTGTTACGCTGCCACGGGACTGTTGGCGCTCATGTGCTTCGGCACTTCGACGCCCATATCGCCCGAGTTCATCTCGTTCCCGATGGCGGTCAACACGCCTTCGGCTTACCTCGCGTCTCCGCACCGCCGACCGCTAGTGTCGCAATACGGCTCTTTCCAGGACTACGTCCACGTATGTGCCTACTCGTCTTGGCTGTTGGAGATCTGATTGCTCTGACCGCGTGAGATATGCAGGTTAATCACCTTGGAGACGCTTCCATGCCGGATGACGTGGCGCTGGTGCTCAAGGACGACGACGAGCCGGATGAGGAGCGTTCGACGCTCTCGAGCATCTACACGATCGAGGTGTCCATTCCGGCCTCGACCACGACGACGTGGGGCCACGAGCAGTTCGTGTCGTACAAAATCATCGTGCAAACGGACGACGACGTGTGGACCGTGCGTCGACAGCACTGCGAGTTCGTCGGGTTATTCGAAGAGGTACGATGAAAAAGACTGATTGATTCCCGACCTACCCATTTTTCACTGACTTGGACCCATTGGTAGCTTCCAGAGGAAGTGCAGAGCGACTGTCCGCTGCCTCCCGACGAATCGGATGAGTCGGGCGAGCCCAAGTTCCTGTCATGGCGACACCGCCCACGGCCGCTCAAGGCAAGGCTGGAGGCGTTCCTGCGACAGGTGGTCAACCACCCGCTGGTCGAGCCGTATCGATGCATCGGACTCTGCGACTTTCTGGAGATGGTGACCCACTTTGTCTACCAGCGCATGGCTAATCAGTATAGTCGAGAGCTTACATTCTTTTGCTGCTGCAGGAGTATCTGCCGGAGCCGTTCCCAGGATCGTACCGGTCAGCTCCGCGGTCCAAGTAACTGCGATGCTCAAGATCACGAATGCCGCATAATTCCGAGGCTATATATTCAGCTACCTTCTTGCTCGCAATCTAGCAAAGCTTTTCAACCCTCTAGCCGTACGTCAGGAAGTGAATCTTCTTGAGTCGTCGCTCGCGGAACTCGCGCTGGATCTCGACGCAAGTCTTGCCAGACGTGTCGGGCACCATGGAGTAGACGAAGACGAAGAAGATGGCAGTCGAACCGATGAACGGGACGAAGCTGTAGGTGCTGAATCTCGACTCAATGAACGGGTACGACACTCCAACAACGAGGTTGAAGATCCAGCTGAAGAACACGCAGACGGATGTGCCGCTTGCGCGCAGCTCGTTCGGGAACAGCTCGGCCATAACCACCCACGCGAGCGCACCAAGTGACGAGCCAAACACGGCGACGAAGCTGGCCGTGAAGACAATTGCGAACGCTGGGGCACTGGTAACCAGCGCGACTGTCATCCCGACAGCACTCACAAACATGCCAATCATGCCGCCGAGGATAAGGCGGTAGTTGCCGAACCGCGCGGCCAATACTCCACTGAAGAGGGTCGGCAGCACGTTGACCAAGGAGACGGCGATGATACCAACGCGATCGTCCGAAATGCCTGCCGATTCAAACAGGTTCGACGAGTAGTAGAAGATGGCGTTGATTCCTGTCAGCTGCTGCGCGCCAGCGATACCAATGGCTGTCACCAGCTGAAGCACAACCTCGGGTGCGAACAGCTTGGAAATGGGTTGTGGCTCACTCAGCTCGACGCTGGTGTCTGAACCATTCGACATCTCGAGATCGCCGACATCAGCTGCAGCAGTGATCCAGTGGACCGCAGTCGAGCAATGGTCCTCTCCGAAGAGACGAGCGAGCTCGTAGTGTGCTTCGGCTGTGCGATGCTTGGACAGTAGCCATACTGGACTTTCGACCACCGCGAAGGACGAGAGCGCCAGGAAGAGGCCAGCGAAGACCATCGGGAAGCCGGCAATGACGCGCCAACCCGTGCTTGAGTCAGCGACGAAGAACGAGGCTGAGACGAGAAGGTTGCCGGTGGCGATAGCCATCTGGAATCCAACCCCCAACTTGCTCCGGAGCTCCGGCGGCGAGATCTCGTTGATGTAGCCTGGGATCACACAAGTTGCGCACCCAGTCGCGACGCCGGAGATGAGGCGACCAGCGATGAACACCCAGATGCTGGTTGCGCTCGCTTGAACGCAGCTGCCGGCGATGATGATGAGACAGTTGAAGATCATGACGGCGCGTCGTCCATAGCGGTCACCGAAGCGTCCGGAGAACAGACAGCCGACCATGCCACCGACGATCCAGGCGCAGACTGCCAACGTCCATTGCGAAGTGGTGTGGCCCGGGAACATGAGACACGTGCCGTCGGCAATGGGCACGGCTCTGCATTCATCTTTGTCGTTGAACGCCAACAAGTTGAGCTGGCCAGTCGACCAGCCGTAGAGCAGCGGCTGCAACAGCGGCACGAAGACGCTCGAGTACAACACCCACGTCGGTCGGGCAGGTGTCACAGACGGCACGACGCTGGCTTGGTCGTCGATCCGAGGTGTCTCGACTTGTTCGTACGAGTTGTCGCTGACGGATGGTGCCTTGGCGACCATTGCTCTTGCTTGGCCTGTGGAGCGAGGATTGCGAAATGAACGCCAGCTCAGCGAATGTCTCGCACGAAGTTGAGTCTGCTATCGTATAGACACGAAGCAGTGCGAGCCGAGGCTGCAGAGCTCGCGACCAGCGCGACCAGCCATCGCAGCGCGCGAACATGCGAACCTCGCTGTCCGGCGCATCACGTTGCACTCGGGATCCAGCAAGAAGCCCAAATACCGCAGCATCACGTTGCACTCTTCTCTGGACCACAGCATCACGTTGTACGAGCACCATGATTAGGGGAGATGGGACGCGCGTCTTGTGATATGGACGGGAGATGCTCGCGCTCTGTATGGCTTCAACGTCTCATTCATTCGTGCAATTGGATGCGTGTTCCGCTGCGCATATGAGACAGTGCGCGACGTCTATTCAAACGATCGTGGATGCAGAGTTGCACTGCCAACTGTCAAAACGAGTGAACGGCATACAGCAGCTGGTCGTCAGTGACACGGACGCCATAGCAGAGCCAGCCGCAACCATTCACGTGAGATCGCATCGAGGTGTGTCCACGGGAGTGCATCGTCGATAAGTATAAGCGCTGAGGCACTGGTGTTGGCAGTCGTATCAAACGATGTGCATTTCCACAGAATAGAACACTATTTTTCCCTTTCATGCAATACTGGCGCCATACTAAGATGTGAAGTCAATGTCCGGAGGAGTGAGCTCATTGTCAGCCACATATCACAAACCTGCGCCTCCATCTCAAGCCCAATGAACTCGCAGCCACAATCGCGTCGAGCATTGCAGCTTCCGTGACTCGAGCGGCCGATCAGCGATTCGAAATCGACGGGTACGCGATCTCGCACGAATTGACCGTCTTGGCGAACCGCAGCGAGTTGAGGGTCTCGTCGCGGTGCTGGCCGAGTGGTGAAAGGTTGCAAATCATTAACGTTTTGCTGTCGCCGCCCAGCGACGGACGCAGCAAGTACGTCAGCTTGGAGTCTCGGAATGGGACGTGGGCCGACTGCATACCATTGCACAAGAAGCAAGGTTAGTGCTGCCGACTTCACAGGAAAAGTATCAACACGCACAAACCTTCTTCGCAAGCGCACAGATCACGTTGCCTAACGCCGATAGACTCTTGTTGATTGCTTGCGCTTCTCTCATCAGCTCTTTGTCACTGTCGCTCCCCGATTTGGATAACCGCTCCGATCCCTGTGAGATCGAACACGACATTAGATGAATTTTCACTTCCAGTTTGAGGTGTCAACAAGCTCACCGCTAGATCCACCAAGTTGACAACTCCGACACGACGATCGTTCGTCAGAGAGTTGACTCCTTCCAGCCTAAACAAAACATCCATTTAGCCACGAGCTCCCTCATTCTGCAATACCCGAGTAGCCATCACGAACGAACCTGAAGGTAATCACGCAGTGGCTGCGAGAAGATCGGTCGTTCATGTTGGTAGACTTCGTGGCGCGCCTCGAAAGTGCTCGTTGCAGGAACGTCCATGCTTCATGTTCGTCGACGACCTTGTGCGACACTAAATTGGTGACCACCGGCTTTCCGGACCCATCGAGACGCAGGTCGACCCTGTCGGTGCTCTGTCAGCATTGCACAGTGCATGTTAGTCACGCTTCACATTGCAAACGGCATGTAACAGGACTTCGTTCAGCTCCACGTACTCCTACAGGTGCCAGCAGGTCGCGCAGCGTCTCATTGTAGATTTCAATCATCTCCAGACTGGCCGTGAAGTCCCAGCCGCTAAGCTGCAAATCTTCCATCGTGGCGAAAATGTGAGCGATGGCGCGACCAACAATCCCGACATGCGGCGATGACTCTGCGGGACTGCCGGCGGATTTGTCATCGTGACCCTGCATTGTGTATGTCTTCCCCGATCTGGGATCAGGCAGCGAGGATAGTCAGTGAGAAGAACACCAACGAGGTTGCCCCACCACTCGACAGCGAAACAGATCACATACCCTGTTTGGCCGTAAGCAAAGATGCACACACTGTATCCGTCGAGAGCAGATTGTACCAGGGCCGACACCTCCAAGAACACGTCCTCTTGACTTGAGCTCCCGTCGAAGACCATATCAAAGTCGAAGTTGTACTTCTTGACGGCATCGCGTCCGCCATTCTGCCCGTAGCTGATATGAGCTCGCGGGTTGGCGTGCAGCTCAATTTGACGGCGCTCGCCGCTGTTATCCGGAAATGAAAACACCTGCACATGGAAAGTCGTTAGTATGGTGTCGAATGGTCCGGCAGTTACATAGATCCCTCGTACTCGATCCTCGCCGGCAAGCGTGCGCTCGTTAAACAGAACCGGCCGAACCCGACAAAACACCCGAATGTTCCCTTTCAACTCCATCACCTGACGATGCGACAGAATGGTCATTTCGAGATCCAAGCAGGCTAGCGACGCGGAAAACTAGCTTACCTTGTTGTGGAGAATGCGCCGAATGATTTCTGCCTCAAAGATCCGTTGCTCCAGCTTGCTGATTTGGTCGGAATGCTGGACCTTCGTCTCTTGGATGGACTGGAGACAAGTGTCGAGCTCATTCCGAAGCGACTTCACCTCGAGTTCGTTCTGCTCCAACGCGTGCCTCGTCTTGAAAATATCCACTTCCAGAGAACTGATTCGCTGATCCTTCTTTCGAACTTGACTCAGTGCCACGTTCGCTGCATTCAGCTCGGCTTGAAGGCGTTTAGCGCATGCGTCAGACTCGTTGGCTGTAACTTGCAGCGCATCGACTGCTGCTTTGTGGGTCATCTCTGTTTCACGCACACGCTGTTTCAAAGCATCATTCTCTCTCCGTAGTCGATCGCGCTCAGCTGCTAGTGCGACAGCCTTGTGGTCGTCCTTGGTATTTGCCTCCATCAGCTCCTTCTTCTCCTGTTCCCATTGAGTGTGGAGCGCCGTCAACTGCTTTTGTGCACGATCGAGACCATTGGCGAGCGCGGCTCGCTGTTCTTCAGCAGCCTCACGCTCACGTTCCGCAGCTGCGACTCTTGCTGTCAGTTTGGCAACGTCGGCTAATGCGTTGCGCTTCTCCTCCTCAACAGCCTGCAGTTTCCCTTCCCAATCCGAATTGACTCCACTCGACTTCATGGAAGCATCGGTGACGCTCGAAGCTCGGGTCTCACCACCGACAGGCTCGTCAGCATGATCAGACGTCTTGAGTTCGTTGATCGTCTTCATGAACTTCTTCTTGTCGCCGACCAACCGTTGGATCACAAAGTCACGCTCACCAACCTGCTCCACCAACTTCGCGACCTCACGGCACATGGCTTGCATCCTTCTGTCTTGCTGCTGATCGGACGGCTCGGGCGAAAACTACATCCAGGAAGAACAGACCCACAAGGAAAACCGATCAGAACTGTGAGGCAAGAACCATGCTGACTGCTGTGCGTACCCCGTTGTCGCTCATCGTGTCGATTATGCGCGACTGCGTCGACACTTTCGAGCGGAGAAACGTGAGCTCCTCTTTCTTGGCCGAGCGGTTCTCCTCCAGCTCCATGACGCGCTTGCCCAGCATCACCGTGTTGTCGAACATATCAGTGAAGAGCTACGGAAGCGACCACATCTCTTCGTTAATCGAACTTCCCAACTGGCAAGAACGCCTTGCACCACAGTACTTGCCTTCTTGTACAGATGCGCCTTCTCCGTATCGGACGTCGACTTCCGCGCACGCTCCTCCTCCTCTAGCGCGGTGTTGATGAACGACATGGACCCGATCGAGCTCGTGAATGACGCGTCCAGCGCCGGCAGGTTCTCCGTGCTCAGTGGCGGGATCGTCGAGAGCTCCGACTCGAGCGTGGAGCGACGCGACGCCAGCGACCGGCGACGAGGCGTCGACACCAGGCTCAGGTCGAACGACGCCATCGAGTTCGCGGCCGCGTAATCGTCCGACTGGTTGCCACTCGTGTCGTCGTCATCTTCGTTGCCAGTCGCTTCTTTCGGCTGCGACGCGCGTCTGCTCCCTCGCTTGACGTGCGCCAGCTGCGATGGCACAACCGGTCGGTCGAGCTTCTGTCGCTGAGTCGACGAGGCGCCTGACCTTGCTGCCACTGTGGCGTGGCGGCCGCCCACTTCTCGCTCGTGTTTCCAGCGCGCCAGTTTCTCGGTGCGGGTCAGACTGCCGTCGTCGTGGCCGCTCTGGTTGTCGTCCAACGCGAACGGTATCTGCCGTTTTGCTCCCGCGGTGCCTACACCAGCGTTTGCAGCTGCACTGGGCTTGCGATCGCTGCGTGGAGGACGCGCGCGGTCCGGGTCTGGCGTTGTGAGACCGGCAAAGTGGTCGAGGATGCGGCCGCTGCCTGCCTCGTAGTACCCGAACCGGTCAGCCGGAGCCGGGTCGCTCGCGTCGCGCGGTGAGAACACCATCGGACGGTTGTTAAGCCCGCCGACAGCGACGGCGGCGCCGGCTTGACTTGGCGGCAACGAGCGCTTGCGCGAAGAGCTCTTGGGCTGCTTTTCCGCCCTTTGGTCTTCCTGCACAGACAGACAAACACTCTGCCGCTGTGGACAGGCGCCAGCCTAACCTCCTCTAACATCCAAGTTTATCTTGCACAATGTATGTGATTTTCATCTCTTTTGGCGGTTTGCTTGGAGTACTTATGATTAAAATCCATCTTGCGGCAAGTTACCGACGAATTGTGCATAACTCTTTGCAGTGATTTCCACCAATCGCGTGCAAGGTGCTGATAGTTAGTCGTGCCGATGTGTTCGTAAATTGCTGTAATGGGGCTGTGGGCACTGACACGAGGCGCGGCATGCAGGAGGACGTTGCACGTGGTGCAGCGGGAGTGTGGTGCGAAGGTACCGGAGCCGTTGTGCAGAGAGACACGGGAGAGCGAGGGCGTGGTTTTAAGAGGACGTTGAGTGTCGACCTGGGTGAAGAGCGATGGGCGAGCTCGAAAGGTCGGAAGGTCGACGGATGCTGGCGCGCCACCAGTCCGCGCCGCGTCGGGAGCCAGTATAAGATTGGCGTCGACGGTGAAAGAACAGAGAGAACGCGACCAGCATCGAGAGCGAAAGGACGGCCCGTGCGAGGCGAGCGTCGAGGACAGAAAAGCGTGGACCTTGAGTCAGGCGCGTGAGCGGTGTCGGTCGTGGGGCGAGGCCCTCGGTGAGTAGCGTGAGTGTGAGGAAGGACGCCAAACGTTGGGGCTGGGGGCTTTGTTGAGCAGTGCCGAGTGTAAAAAGGAGAACATTAGGGTACGAGGCGGGCGCGGTTAGTCGAGCCGCGTGGCGTCGACTTGTCGAAGCGGTGATAAGTAACGAACGGGAGTGAACGGCACTGACCAATAGTTGAGCTCGTGCGGACGTTGGACGCCTGAGCTGTCGGCCCGCGAGCTGGCCGCGTTAAGCATCAGTACATTGCAAAGTGAGATTGAAAATGGATTAGCGCTCTCGAGCTCGACGACCTGTTCCCCAGCTCGCCGCAGCTACGCACTTAGATGCATCCTTATCTACCTCATGTAAGCCGCCTCATTACCAGAGGCACCGCAACCGCTCAGAACGTTCTCGAGCAGATGGCGGATTTGGATTGAGCCTGTGCTGCAACCTCAAGCACTGCACTTCAATCAATCATCAGAGGCTGGGTGGTTGCGCAATTTCCCCTTCCTTCCTGCAAGTGAGCCGCCCGCTGATTGCCTCATTGGTAAATTTGCCTTCAAGGCGTCAACTGGTGGCGCGGGTGACAAGTAATCTACTCGGCCGAGTGCAAGTCCACCATCTTCTCTTGCCGCTGATGAGTAGCCGCAAACGCAAGAGGAACACGCCTGCGCCTGACGGGGACACCAAGCGTCGGCGTCCGGATGTCAGCGAACACAGGGCGCGAAACGCCAACACTGAGTGCTGCACTGTGAAGATCTCACTCAGTTCGTTTTGCACCGAGAGCGCGTGCGTATTACCATGGGACAGCGTGCTCAAGGACACGAACAAGGCAGTGATGGAGGCGTACATCCTCGCGAACGTGCGCGTTATTTGCCTGCTCCAAGCTGGTCGACCAATCCCCGTGCTAGACCACCAATTTTACTACCAGTCCTTGTTGGTCGTCAGCGTCGGCTTGATAGCTCGACAGGAGATTACTGACCAAGATCTGCGGCATGCTGTCGAGCTGTACAGGTCGTGGCGCAATCCAAGCGTGGCTTACGCAAACGGCGGTCATATCAACATAGGGTGGTTCCAGAACGCGAGCAACCAGGTGGGGACGAACGCAAAGAACCATATCGTGGTGAATTTTTACCCTCGGTTGAAGAAGTACGTCAACCAGCGATTCGGCCTTAGGGGAAGCGAGCGCTATCATCTGCTCAAAGACGTGTTGTCGCCGACGTATGATGGCAGCGACGAGCGGGTGATAGAGACTCGTGGCTGGATCCCTCTCAACACGGACCGCTGGCTCGATACGGACAACCCACACCGGATTCTGCCGGTAATATACCGCTTCCTTCAGTTCATTGAGGCGGAGAACGTCGACCATCGGCATGAGCCCGGGTTCGAACAGCTGCGGCCGTTCAGCCTTCTTCCACTCAAACGTGGGTTTGAGTGCTCACACTTCAAGATGTGCAATATCGGCTTGTAGGCTCTCCTGAAACGAGGAGGATATCCGATTCCACCGGTGAACAAACCAAAAAATGGTGGACCAGGCTGGAGCGACGTCGCGGACGCGTGATGGCGCAGGCTCTTCAAGATCCGAAAGTTCGAATCTAGGACGCGCAAATTTGCAGGCTAGATCTTGACGGACGGGAAGGCAGTGAGCATCGTACTGCGAAAGACGAAGAATCCAGAGGCCCAGAAATCGTCGACGCCATCGAAGGAAGCCCTGGCGCAGAACACCTTTGGCGAAGTGTGGGGTCTGGATCCTGGTCGACGTGATCTCTTCGTGGCGACGAACGGCACCGGCGATACGATCTCCTGCTCCTTGCGTGAGTTCTACCAGGACGCCAAGTACACCGCAAGCAACAAGACGATTCACCACGACCCAAGGATTTTGGAGGTAACCCGCAACATGCCGTCGGCCAAGACGTGCTCGCTTCCGAATATAGAGATATACGTGAAGTTCCTGATCCCGCGGCTCGACCTGTTGCTCGACTTCCGCATGAACAAGCCTTTCAGGAAGCTCCGATTCCGGCGGTTCATTTTCATGAAGCGGAAAATTCGAGAGCTCTGCCTCAAGTTGACTGCGCGGGCTGGAGAGCACACTCTCGTTGGGTTTGGCGACTGGGGCGCGACCGACTTCGGAGGCGTCATCAAGAAGTATCCTCCGGGCGGACCAGTCAAGAGGCTGGAGAAGGAGCTGGAACGCTACTGCACTTTCGTCTCGATCCCCGAGTACCGCACCAGCAAACTGCATGCGGACTGCCATCGAGAATTGACGTACCAGTATGCTATGCGCATGTGCAAGGACGGTGTCGAGCGTCGCGTCAAGGTTTATAGCGTACTCCACTGTCGACACAGTGGCTGCTTTGGTACGACGGTGAACCGCGACAAGAATGCCTCCAAGAACATCCTGCTCCAGATTGCATTCTATCTCCGGTATGGAACTTGGTATCCAGCATTTACGCCATGATCAAGAACGCCACGATATCGACGAACAGTGTCTGCGAGTGCCCTCGGGTTGCTCGTGGGATTTATTCCAAGGGGATATACTCCCAGGGACAGACAGCCAGTTTACCTAGAGGTGAGTGTAGGGACTCTGGCAATATTGGGTTGAGGAGTCCGCAATGTCCTCCTTTTTGTGTAGGAGATATCTCATTTTATGAGGTGACATTTTGGATGAAACCTACAATATGTGATTGACAACCTCAATCGTGGAACGTCTTCGATTTAAACAGTCAGGAATTGCGCGCCAAAACACAAGCGCGAAGAATGAGTCCTATGTCGCCAGCAACTCTGGACGTCTGACTGTCGTTATCGCCTGAACTCTTGCCGGCAACGAGGATCGGAATGGTATTGCTCGACCCAACGTCTCTGCATGTGTGGAACTCTTGGTCAGCTTCAAGACAGCTCGCAATCCTCGGAGTTGACTACTCGACGCGCTGCCAATCGATCGTCGCCAGCTTAGAGCATTCTGCTCAACGATGGGACCTTGATGCGCTGCACAGAGCCGTCTGTCCCGCTAGTGAAGAAATAATCGTCCGTTGCGACCGAGTCCGTCACGCCCCAGGACAGATTGGTCTGCAACCACCAAAGCCACAGCAAAATGAGAGTCAATCACTCGCTCACTTCCCAAACATTCCACGACCAGACCAGCAACATACCACGTTGATCGCCATGTTGGATGCAGCGTCCCCCAAAATGTTCGAGGCAGCGTCTCCGAGGAACGACTGCTTCGAGTGGATCTTGCTGAGCGCCGCGACCTCGCGGAAGATCGGCAACGACCAGATCTTGACGTCGCCACTAGCCGAGCCGGACAATAGACACTCGCCGCTCGGGTGTAGTGCCAGTGTCTTGATTGCAGTCTCGTGCGCATTCGACATGTTGTGCAGCACGCGGCGCTGGCGCATATCAAACACGCTGATCGACCCTCCGTCGCCTCCCGAGATCAACAGTTGATGCGTCGACGAAAACACCACCGCCGTCGCGCCGGCGGGGTGGCACACTGGCGCTGCGATCAGTGCCTTGGATGTCGGAAGCAGTGTATCCCAGATGCAGATGCTTCGTTTCCTGTATGAGGTGCATTCACACAAACTTAGCAACGGTACAGTCAATGCAGCTCGTCGAGGACACGTAGGCTTACTCAGTCGATACTCCTGCAGTGGCCACGCAGCTCCCGGAGTTTAGGAAGGTGAGGCCCTTGGCACCTTTGTCATGACACTGGCAAATGCAGCAACCATCTCGGTGAGTATTACAAAGCATCGCAATGCAACACAGAATGTCGGCGCACCTCAATCGATCGGTAGTAGGACGCGCGGTCCAGGCTGTCGAACTTCCACAGGAAAAGGTGGCCGAGATTGTCGACAGCTCCCATCTACTCACAGCATACGTCAGACCATCAAATCTGCATCATGACCTAAAACACCAGAGTTTAACCTGCTGCCCGAGATTATCCAAGCGGATAGCTTTGATATCTCGTCTCCCGGAAATGGACGGACTCGCTGGATACGCCTACAATCGTGATGAAAGCAACGCAAACACTCAGTGGACATCACTCGACCAAGCGTAGACATCGACACTCACCGCTACAACGTCTTGCGCGCGAAATGCGCACAACGAACTGAGGCTGTCAAACGACCACAGATGAACTTGACCCTTCTGGTTGCCGGACACGAATAAGGGCAAGAACGGGTGCGACTCAATGGTAGTCGGCTTAAAGCTCGACGACTTCCCGTCTGCACCCACAGTCGACGGAGAAAGCAGACTGCCAGGAGAACCAGTCAACCGGACAGGGACCGGTGGCATCACATCTTCGGCTGTCTTGGAGTGGACCAGCTGGCCTACCATTTCTCCGCGACCTTTTCGATGGCTCAATGTCGGAGCAGTGTCCGGAAAGAAGACGGACTGGGGAACGCCGTACATGCCTTTGAACTGGAGCTTGCTCCCATCGGAATAGTCGACCGACGCGGTGCGACAAATGCCCTTGCTGCTGCAAAAGCTCAGCTCCGTTGTGTCACTCGCTCTGTTAAAGCAGATCCCCTTGATGTTTGTTTCGCTTCGGTAGACAGCGCGGACGGCCACACTAGCGGATAGTGGCGCATTTCCTCGTTTCTGGAGAAGCTCAGAAATATCGGAGACGCGGCTACCCGACGTCGAATTCCCTGCAGCTGAAGCAAGCAAGATCTTCTGTGAGCGTGTGAGCGGAGCCTTTCGGGACGGAATCTGCGGGAGACGACCCCACTTGATTTCGCCGTTGATCTTCTCACTGCACACGTCAAACTGACCGCTCAGTCGCAAGAGCAGCTCGTCTTTCTCGTAGAATAGATTCAGCACCAGCAACCATGGGCAGTCATCGCACGCACACTTCAGAAGCTGTCTTGTCGCGTTGTTGTCCTTCCGATGAGGTGACGAGGCAGCGTTCGATGGGTTTGGAGAGCGAGGTGGCGTACTGCTCTCCATTGCGTTCGCTCCCGGTGAGATTAACTCACTGCTCTTTGAGCGATGAATTGGCGAGCTGATCGAGCTGCTACTGGCAGCTCCACCGCCTCCACCAGCCAGTCCGGAGACATCGAATGGACTAAAGTATAGTCCAGCCAGCTCACAGAGTAGATGCTTCACTGCAAACTTGGACAGTTTCCCGTTGTAGACAGTCCAAGCATCAACTAGCTTCAGCGCCGCGGACCCGCCGTGACTGCGTGGTGTGGTTGACCCGTCAATTCCGGCGACCTTCATCATGTGCTGGGGCATACCTTTGCACGACGCCACCAGAAGCATTGTCCAGTACGGACAGTACGAGAATGTCGCTGATGACTGCGACGACGTGAGCTGTAACCTATTGGTTTTAACGTCGGCCGAGAAGTTCTCGAGTTCACGTTGAAGCATCTGCACCACTTGGAACATCGACGGGATGTCATCGTCCAGCGAGGGAAGCTTGAATACGCTTTGCGATCGCGGACGACGGTAGCTGTTGCAATACACGCAAACGTCCGCCGAGGAGATGCCTCGCAACCGATCAGCAGTCTTCTTCGACAACGGTGTCTTGTGGGGGAATATCACACCACAAATGCGGTACGCGCAAGTTGGACATCGCACGTATCGGCTGCAGACGCATATCGCACTGTAAATCGCAGCAACTGCCACCTGGACGTACTCGGAAGTCGCCATGAGAGCCCGTTCCTCCGGCGACCGGGACTGGTATAAAAAGAGCCAAACAAGAAGCCGCCAAGCCACCGACAGCAATTCTGCACACACTTGGTCTACTCGTTTTGTGTGAAGCTGGTTGGTTGCAGAAGTAACAATATCGCCTGAACCAACGATCGATATTCCTTCGGTGATCAACTCGATTAGTCCCGGCACTGGGCTCGAATAGTAATGAGGCGGTAGCCCAGAGGCAATCGCTACTTTGTTCCACCTGGACACGAGGAAATCAAGTGCAGCGAGGCGACCGCCGTATTTGAGCGAATCCACCGTCGCCTTTCGCAACACAGCTGCAACAGCCTCGTCGTGAGTCTCGGGACGACCGGTCACATCGTACTTCCCAGTACGGGTGACTGCACACGCGATCGTGCTGTCGACGTGATCCTCAAAGTCTGGTGTCGTCCCAACTACAGGGCTCGAGAGCATTTGCTTGCGAACCGTCTTCAAAAAGTTGCTGTAGATGTAGTCGACCTGGTTCCCGACAACAGATGTGAGGATGTGGAGACGACAGCTCAGGAACTCGGCGCCGACAGGACTCGACGGCGAGCCTTTCAAGAACTCCTGGAAAAAGCCACTCATATCTCGCTGATGCACGAGTCCAGCGAACGCTAGACCCACTCCCTGTAGTCGACCAAGAACCACGGCGTTCAGCTTCACAGCCTTCTCCTTCGTCGACACCTTCATTGGGCTGATGCTCTTGCGGAGGAACCGGACGAGCTCTGAGGCACCATGCAGTGTTTGGCCGAATGCTCGCCAGTATAGCGTAGGCTCCCGATTCGTTCCATCTTCGTTAAACGCGCATCGGATGTCTCCTCTCGGAAGACTCAATAGACACTCAATCGCCAGTGCTGTCTCGCCAGTGAGATACTTCACCAGAAACTGCGTATAAATATCGTTATGCTGTTCCGCCTTGGTCAGAACGGTGGTTTTGAGGAAATCGGCGCTCACGTGCACATGGTTCGACGGCTCGTCATTAGAATCCAACGAGATCCCTCCAACGCCGCGTAAAGACGTGCTGAGTCCTGTGAACGACGCTTGGCTGAAGCCAGCTCCGGCGCCATACTCATCACCGCTCCCACTTTGGCCGACAAAGTCCCATTTCTCATATATCCGTGCAATCAAGAATGGGAGAACCAGCGACCGATCCTCGTGCTCTGCGACCGCGATGGCTTCCTGAACCTTCCCGCCTAACAAGAAGAAGGCTGCGCATAGCGAGTATCGCTGCTTGGTTTTCAGAACATACGCGTTCTTGATAGCAGCGTTCTTCCATCGGAGGTCCGCAAAGTTGTTACCCAACAGATCGCTGATCCGTGCCTCGCCAGCCATCTTGAACAGGCTCGCGAGCAATTTTGTCTTCCCGAGAAGAACGTAGAACAAGGCAACCGAAAATGGGTCTCGAGTCGCCGAGTATTCTGCCTGTGCGACCTTCTCGGTGTATGAAACCAGCTGAGTGGCACTTCTCAGCCAAAACGGAAGGCGCAACTCGAGCATCTTCTGCCATGTCACCTTGCCGTCAGGGAAGTATTCTTGCAGAAGCTCACTCTGGAAGTCGCTCACTGCCGCCCACGCTATCTGCTCCGAGTATACACCGCCTCTGACTATATCGGATTTGTCACCGCCTTCAACATTCTCTTCGCTTGGCTCGACAGCAATGACACTAGCAGCCGCACCAGTTGAAGGTGTTTTGGTAGAATCGCTCTGCATTGATACGTTGTCGTACGGCCACAGCAAGCTGGCACTGAAGCGAAGGGCCGCTTCGTCCTTCTTCCGACTGTCATCTCGTTCCCATTGAACAATCTTTGTCACCCCAGCGACGATGTCGACAAAGATCTGTGGGTCAGCGCCGGAAAGAAACGGCAAGGAGTCTTTGTGGTCTTTGAAGAACTTGCTAAACGCATCGGTCTCAATCATTGACTGCTCCCGTGGTGCTTGGGCATCGTCGTTTTTGGTCGTTGCGACGTTTGTTGTCCGAGGACCAAAAATCATGTCGGCTCTGTCGTTCCCTTCCCCACTCGACGCTGCACTGTACATGGGTCGGCGATAAGCTCCAAAATCGCTAGAGAACAGGTCGCTTGCGCGTGCAGGAGCTATCGCAGCTCCAGTTTCACCAGGTGCACTGCCACGTTTTGATTTTCCTGACAAGTAAATAGCGGATCGCTCCTCGGTATCACTAGAGCTTCCCAGTAGTTTCACCAGCTCAAGAGGAGCAAGCGACAGCAGCTGAGAATCGTCAGTCATTCGAAGATAGCAGTTTTGCTCGTGCTGCGTGATTTGGTCCTTCACATCCTTCAGCACTGTCTCCAGCGTTTTAAAAGATCCCCTCGCGAGCAGATACACCAGCATGATCGGGTGGTAAACAGGAAGCTGCTTTGAGTTGTACCCACTATCTGGCTGGACTCGAGGAGCAACAGGATTGAACGACGCCAAAATTGGCACAGTGCCGTCAAGGTCGTGGAGGTTGATGCGGACAAACGTTGGTCCAACCGATATCCACGTAACAGGATAGTTCGATAGAGCGGCTACCCCCTGCAGCTTCACATCGAAGCGACTGGATGTCCACGAGATGTACCATCGATCATCGTGCTTTGCACTGTCGAACTTGACGATGCCAATGGACGTTGATGTCATGAATAACAACTCGCAGTCTCGCTCAGGCGTCACAGGCGGGGTCCATTCCAGCGACACAATGTCGCCAAATTGTTTGTGCGGGATAGAAACGACACCCTCAATGGATGTATCAATGATGGACAGGACACAAATCGTGCTCGCCTCAGTTGTCGTTGGCGCATGTGCCTTGTCGTCGCCACCCACTAACACGGCTGCCCGACCGCACATGCTGATTGTAAGCTCTTTGAAGGTGATGTCTTGAGTGGCTGTGTGAAAGGTCATTGCTTCTTGATCCTTGTTCTCCACCGCTGCCTTGCCAATCAGCTTAGACACGTCCACGGTATGCAATGCGCGAAGTTCGCGGGGATCATCGCAGTCTGCAAATGTCCACACACTCAGTCTTAAATCTGCGTCTATCGCCGCAAAAGCAAGTTCATACTGTTCGAGTGATGGCACGCTACAAATACTGAGCAGTCTTGTCCGTGGCACACAAATCGCTGCCTTTCGGAAGAGCTGAAGACGATCTCGTGACGACTCTACTGGCGTTGGAGCCATTTTGAAGATCCAAACAAGCAGCTCTGCTCCGCCATTTTTCAGTCCGATCACCATAGAATACTCATCTGGCACCGCCGGGGAGGCGCCAAACATAGACGCGGAGCTGCTCCAATCACTCTTGGTTGACTCGGATACCGCAACAGTGATCAGTTTATGGATAACGTCAGCTGTATCTGCTTCGTCAGTGCAGCAGAGGCTCATCTCAGCCAGAGCTTGCTCGGCATGAGTAGAGCGCGATTCATCATTCAGAGGAGTCAACTCTTCCGAGTCTAATATTGCAGATTCTTGGTCAGGAACTGATGCGGTGGCTTTACAGTATCCACGCAGCACTCCAGCAGAGTATACGTAGAACACGCGCGAAGCTTTGGCGTACACACTAACAGTGTTTGAATGATCAGCGATCGAACAGTCCAAATGATGCTGGAACTGCATCTTGCGTAGCGAGGCGCTCGCGCGAAAAACGTCAAATGTTTCAGTCGACATGCCAAACTCTCCTTGGAATACAGCCGCACAAGACTTTGGCGAAATCCCCGCCAAGGCCTTCTCGACTTCTGCTGATACGACTCGTAGTTCAGGCTTCTTCGAGGCTGGCGCATTAAGAATACTGGAACAAACGCCATCGACCTCACAGCTTTGAATCGAGTAACAGAGCGATCCGTTTGCTCCCCTTGACGATGACTGTCCATTTGATTGTAACTTCAGTCGAGCAATCGACAGACGCGTGGATAGTCCCTTGCTGTTCTGGAACACAAGTACGACAGAGAACCCGGACGTGCTGTCTCGATCTAGAACAAGGTCGTCAGATTAGTAACGACAACACATCGAGCAAGCAGCGACGCCCGTACCTTTGTAGTCGGCTGACGACATTTGATACACCGTCGCGGACGATAGTTCTTTCCGTAGTTGTGTGCACGTCGCCAGTATTGAGATGCGAGGAGTGACTCCCTTCGTGTAATTATGCATCAGAAGAGACCAGTTAGCAGACGACATTTCCGCGTCAGTTGACTATCACACTTACCGTGAAAGAAAGGTATTCAACCCGGAAAAAGCTCAAGTCTCCATTTTCATGGACAGCGTAAAGCAAGTGCACCGAGAATGTCTTGTTCAACGTTGAGTTGCCACAGATCAAAGTCTCGCCACTGTGGGTGTCGGCGGCGCCGCCCGATCGTTGCCCCAGAAGCTTCGAGTTCACCTTGGCGGAACCGTCCATGCGTTGGTTGTAGAGAGCATTCTGCTTGGCCTCGTCGAAGGTCCCGTGTCCGTAGTGGAACAGACAAAGCGCCGACAGCATATTTCCCTCGTCTAGGATCAAATCTCCGAACGACGAAAACTCTGCACTTGGCGATCGAGTCCACGAAGTGTCTATCAATCCAAACGTCATCAGGTTGTTCGGTCCGACTTTTGTCTTCGACGACGCCCAGGACATCATGGCCTCTTCATTCAAGTTCAGAGCGAAGTCTTGGCAGGAAAAAGACTTCCAGAGCGAAAACGACCGAACTCGAGTGACGTTCTCACGCCAAATCGAAATCGTTCCCTCCTTTTCCAGCACAAACAACATCTTACATGACATTCCGACGGTGTCATGAGAACCCGTGCTGCCAAATATGTGTTCAGCCTTGGACCACTTGATTGCCACAAGTGCGCGCGAATGAGGAAGGTAGAGCCGCTTCGGACTGCCCTCCCGCGGAGTCAGCTCGTCAAGAACCCACACTTTAACCATACGGTCATGTGTGCCGGCCGTGGCCACGAGTAAACCGCTGTCCGCCACGTCGAAATGGCGGACGCACTCGTCGATTGGTTCAGGACCGAGACTGAAGCTGTGCTGCAAATACACGTGCACCGTGTCGTCCACCAGCTTCCAAATCGTGATCTTCTCGCCAGCGCCGACCAAAAGCAAGTCCTCGCCTCTCTCCACCCATTGCAGATGGTTCAACAATCGGTCCTCGCTCTTCCACCTCACCGTCTCCTTCCAGGTCGGTAGTTGCAGATGGAGATGCGCTTTCGCATAATCACCCGAGAGTTCACTGCTCATCGCACCAGCAACCACACTATCGGGCCACGCGCCATCACCGCCCGCGCTTCGGGATCCGTAAGCCGTGCTATCTGATCTTGGGACTCTCGCAGCCAGCGCCGAGACTGATGCACTCGACGGCGTCAACAGGACGCCTCGACCCTCGTCGATGCACAGCGCGATGGCCCCGCGCGCCACCTTCTGCGTGGGGTTGAAGCGGACGCACAGTACCGGGTCGTTCACGTTCCAGACCTGCCACAGCTCAAACTCGGGCACTTTCCTTCTCGCTGCTCCGACGTTTGGGTCAGGATCGCTCGCCATCTCGGTGAGCACCACGACCATCGACCCAGCCGCGTACATGAGATACCGCGTGTCCTCGAAGACGGCGCTGCACACCCGCCGGTCGGCACCCGACCCCGAGGGACTGGGTGCCGACACGGCCGCGACGGCTTCTTCCGCGCGGAACACCATGGCGCGCTGCTTCAGGCAGGCACCGAGGTTCGCGCACTTCAATTCGTAAGCGGTCAGAGCAACAGTAGAGCAAGCAAACGGTACTTTACGTGTAATTTACAATTGTGTGGTAACTTTGCCAAACATGGCAACGGCGGGAAAGCGGCCGCGGTCGGCGCAGGCCGCGCTCGACAAGTTCGTGACGGCGCAGCTGCTCGACAATGGCATGGACTCGCTGGCGGAGAAGATCAACGCTCTGCGCGCCAAGCTCCTGCAGCTTCAAGCGGCGCACCCGCACGGCGAGCTGGACGCGAAGAAGAAGCTGGCGCGGCGTCTGCAGCACTGGCTCGCAACGGCGTGCCGTCTGCTGGCCAAGCAGCGCACACAGATCGAGGAGTGCATCGAGACGTTGGAACAGGATGTGAGCAGTGGGTTGATCGGGAAGGGCGACGCGTCGCCAGAGGAGAACACCTACAGCCGCACGTACACCCGTCCAGGTTCCGGCAGTGAGAGTGCGAGCGCCTCGAATGCTTCGAGTGCAGTGCTGACGTCTCCGCAGTCGGCCGACATTTTGCCTCGAGGCCGCCTTGTGTCCGCGAAAGTGGCTCGCAGTCATGAACTGTGGATCCTCGCGCGCGTCATTCGCTATGACGGAGCGAGCAGCACGTACGAGGTGGAGGACGTGGACTCGGGCGATGACAGCGACGGCGGCGGACCGGCGGTGCGACGGCATCACTTTGTGCCGTGGAACCAGGTGGTGAGCCTGCCAGCAGGGACGCTGCCGGAGGGCGAGTGGATCCAGTACGCAGTGGACGAGCGCGTCATGGCCATGTACCCGAATACGACGAGCTTTTATCGGAGCACGATCCGAGTCCCTAATCCAAAGGTGGGTCGAAGACGATGTCGCGCGTGGTTTGAGCTGGCTTACTGACTCTTGACCGTGCGTTCCTTGTACCGGTTCTGCTGCAGGGTGCGCCGTACGTGATTCTGAAATTCGACGAGGACGAAGACGAGTATGGCGTGAGTCCTGACCGCAAAGTGCCGTTCCGGTTCGTGGCTCCGCTTCAACCGTGGCATCAAAAGTGAGGAGGGACTGGTTCGGCTGCTCGGAACTCTACAGTCTAGTTGGACGATGAGAATCGCTTGTAAATGTTGTTGTGCGTTCGTGATCCTTGTGTCGGTCGCGCCACGCAGTCATTGCGGCGGCGACAACAGCAGGTGAAGGCGTGTAGTGGTGTGCTTCGCTGATCGGTCCGACCTCTGCCGACCGTTAGCCATAGCCGAGCGAGACACGAGCTAGTCCTGCAGTAACAACATCCAACACTAAGTGGCAACATCACTTCGTACATCATCTGCTTCCTACCCGTGCTCAATCACCGACAACAAGCATGATGGACATCTCCTGTTCTTACTCGTCCCGATACGCACGACTGATAGCTAGCCATAGCAAGCAAGTGCAAGCAACACCAAGCATGCCTTCGCTACGAACCACTTTTCTACTAACTCCTACCACTACAGATCAATCTCTTTGACAAAATGGGTGATGTTGAAAAACATCAGGGGAAAGAAGAAGAGCGCCAAGCACACCCACACAAAAATGTGGAGCACACTCAAGACACTCTCTCAACCGGAACAATCGACAGCCGC